>OZ005652.1:173588368-173874987 GCA_963930645.1 Salticus scenicus | reverse complement strand
AATTTCAGTTTTCATAATTTTATATTTCATAATTGCAGATTTCATAATTTCAGTTTTCATATTTTTAGATTTCATAATTTCAGTTTTCATACTTTCAGATTTCATAATTTGATTTCATAATTTGAGATTTCATAATTTCAGTTTTCATAATTTCAAATTTCATAATTTTAAATTTCATAATTTGATTTCATAATTTGAGATTTCATAATTTCAGTTTTCATAATTTGAGATTGCATAATTTAAATTTCGTAATTTCATATTTCATAATTTTAGATTTCATAACTTCAGATTTCATAATTTCACATTTCATAATTTCAGATTTCATAATTTCAGTTTCCATAATTTTAGATTTCATAACTTCAGATTTCATAATTTCAGTTTTCATAATTTCAGTTTTCATAATTTTAGATTTCGTAATTTTAGATTTCGTAATTTCAGGTTTCATAATTTTGGATTTCATAATTTTAGATTTCGTAATTTCAAGTTTCATAATTTTAATTTTCATAATTTCAATTTTCATAACTTTAGATTTCATAACTTTAGATTTCATAATTTAAGTTTCTAAAATTTTAGATTCATTTTGCGTACTTAGACTTAAATCGTGTAAATTTTTAGATGGTTTAGTAAGTAATGCAGAAATACTATGCAATGTTAAAGCTTTAATGTTATAAGTAGCTTTTCTTGTAAAAGTAACTTTCAAAACTGTCAAAGTTGAAGAATCTAAGCTTCATTTATCGTGCCATCTAATAAAAGTTTACTTTAAAATAGGTATAAGACTTTAACATCTTGATAGTTCTGTAATAAATATACGAAATAATTCAGAATCTGTAATCATTAAATAGATAATGTGTTTCGAAAGATCGCATTGTTTGATATTAGCATTAAGAACTTTTTATTGATAAGTGATTACTTCTCTTCTGTTTTCTTCTCATAAAATTCTTTTCAAACAACCTGTCAATCTCATGATACACTTTTTAAAAAAGGATCGTTTTCAAATTCTAACGATTCTTCTTCAATTTCTATTTTCTTTTCATCTTCATCTTCAGCTGTTTTAATAGCATTGAGATCATAATTCTCCTGAATAAGATGTTTTTTCTGCAATTTGTTTTTGTATGCAAAATTGCAAAAATTAGTGTCAAAAATATAAAAGAGTACTTTATATCAAATAATAGATGATATTGAAATGGTAAAAGAGTATGGATTACATAGATATGATCTTAAATTAAATTCTAAACCTATTAACTCTCTGACCGGCAAGCTTGATATAAGTCGTTCACTGAACTGCAGGTTTTTTAGCAATACACGTATTTTTCAAATAAATGTAAATTAATATTTTAGATAATTTTGGTTACTATTAATGACAGGTTAATAATTTCAAGCTTTATCTTCATACACATGCTTCATTTTTGGTAGTACCTTGAAATAGCACTATTTTATTGTTTATAGAAGAAATTTACAGATAAAACAACTTTAAGATTTTGCTCTTTTGTCTGCCGGTTGGAGGGTTAAAAATGAATTGCGTAATATTTAAAAGAAAAAGCTGAAACCAGTTTGAATATAAATACGAACAAATTTTAGATTTCATAATTTCAGTTTTCTAAATTTTAAATTTAATACTTAAAGCTGAAATTACGAAATCTAAAAATTTAGAAAACTGAAATTTCGAAATCTAAATTTCGAAATCTGAAATTACGAAATCCAAAATTTAGAAAACTGAAATTATGAAATCTAAAATTTAGAAAACTTAAATTATGAAATCTAGAACTATGAAATCTGAAATTATGAAATCTGAAATTTAGAAAACTGAAATTATGAAATCTAAAATTTAGGAAACTAAAATTATGAAATCTAGAATATTTATTTATGATCAATTTTTTTACAAGTTTTTTCTTTTAAACGTCATCTTCGTATTTTATTTTTAAAACTGCGCTGCTTTCATCGAATTTTCGTTGAAACTTAAAAACTAAAAGTATGAAATCTAGAATTATGAAACCTGTAATTATGAAATCTGTAATTATGAAATATAGAATTATGAAATCTGAAATTATGAAATCTGAAATTATGAAATCTCAAACTTATAAAATTGAAATTATGAAATCTAAAATTTAGAAAACTGAAATTATGAAATCTAAAATTTAGAAAACTAAAATTATGAAATTTAGAATTATGAAATCTGAAATTATGAAATCTAAAATTATGAAATCTAAAATTGAGAAAACTAAAATTATGAAATCTAGAATTATGAAATCTGAAATTATGAAATCTGAAATTTAGAAAACTGAAATTATGAAACTGAAATTTAGAAAACTGAAATTTGAAGTTAAGAAAACTGAAATTTAGAAAGCTGCAATTATGAAATCTAAAATTTAGAAAACTGAAATTATGAAATCTGAAATTTTGAAATATGAAACTATGAAACCTGAAATTATGAAATCTGAAATTATGAAATCTGAAATTTAGAAAACTGAAACTATGAAATCTGAAATTTTGAAGACTGAAATTATGAAATCTGAAATTTTCAAATCTGAAATTTAAAAATCTGAAATTTTGAAATCTAAAATTAAGAAAACTTAAATTATGAAATTTGAAATTTAGAAAAATGAAAATCTGAAATGTGAAAGTATGAAACCTAAAATTATAAAATGAGAAATCAAAAATAGGAAAACTAAAATCTAGAAAGTAAATAAAAAAAATATGTATATACTAAAAAAAAAAAAAAAAAAAAAAAAAAATTTTTTTTTTTTTTTTTTTTTTTTTTTAGTATTAATATTTTTTTATTTACTTTCTAAATTTTAGTTTTAACATTTTTGATTTCTCATTTTAGAATTTTAGAATTCAAATTCTAGCTTTCATAACTTCAGTTTTCGTAATTTTAGATTTCATAATTTTTGATTTTATAATTTCAGATTTTATAATTTCAGATTTCGTAATTTCAGATTTCATAATTTCAGTTTTCATAATTTTAGATTTCGTAATTTCAGATTTCATAATTTCAGTTTTCATAATTTTAGATTTCGTAATTTCAGTTTTCATAATTTTAGATTTCGTAATTTCAGTTTTCATAATATTAGATTTCGTAATTTTGGTTTTCATAATTTCAGTTTTCATAATTTTAGATTTTGTAATTTCAGTTTTCATAATTTCAGGTTTCATAATTTTAGATTTCGTAATTTTAGTTTTCATAATTTTAGATTTTGTAATTTCACTTTTCGTAATTTCAGTTTTCATAATTTTAGATTTCATAATTTTATTTTTTAGATTTCTTAGATTTCATAATTATACATTTCATAACTTCAGTTTTCATTATTTCAATTTTTAAATTTTTTAGATTTCACAATTAATTTTAGATTTCATAATTTTATTTTTTAGATTTTTAAATTTCATAATTTTACTTTAAAAATTTAGAAAACTAAAATTATGTAACTCTCAATTATGAAATCTGTAATTATGAAATCTGAAATTATAAAATCTGAAATTTTGAAATCTGAAATTATGAAATCTGAAATTTAGAAAACTGAAATTTTGAAATCTCAAATTTATAAAATTGAAATTATGAAATCTAAAATTTAGAATGCTGAAATTATGAATTCTAAAATTTAGAAAACTGAAATTATGAAATCTAAAATTTAGAAAACTCAAATTATGAAATCTAGAATTATGAAATTTGAAATTATGAAATCTGAAATTTTGAAATCTGAAATTATGAAAGTGAAATTTAGAAAACTCAAATTATGAAATCTAGAATTATGAAATTTGAAATTATGAAATCTGAAATTTTGAAATCTGAAATTATGAAAGTGAAATTTAGAAAACTGAAATTTAGAAATTTGAAATTAAGAAAACTGAAATTTTGAAATCTTAAATTTAGAAAACTGAAATTATGAAAACTAAAATTTAGAAATCTGAAATTATGAAATCTGAAATTTTGAAATGTGATATTATAAAATCTGAATTTTAGATTTCATAATTTTAATTTTTATATTTTCAGTTTTTATAATTTCAGTTTTCATAATTTTAGATTTCATTATTTCAAGTTTCATAATTTAAATTTTTGTAATTTTAGATTTCATAATTTCAGATTTCATAATTTCAGATATCATAATTTCAAATATCAGAATTTCAGATTTCAGAATTTCAGTTTTCATAATTTTAGATTTCATAATTTCAGATTTCATAATTTCAGATTTCATAATTTCAGATTTCATAATTTCAGTTTTTATAATTTTAGATTTCATAATTTTAGATTTCATAATTTCAGTTTTCATAATTTCAGTTTTTATAATTTTAGATTCATTTTGCGTACTTAGATATAAATCGTGTAAATTTTTAGTTGATTTAGTAAGTAATGCAAAAGCACTATGCAATATTAAAGCTTTAACGTTATAAGCATCTTTTCTTGTAAAGGCAACTTTCAAAACTGTCAAATTTGAAAGATCTAAGCTTCGTTTATCATGCTATTTGCTCTAAAATAGATATGAGATAAGATTTTCTATATCCTGCTAGTACTGTAATATATCAGTTGTTAATTGAAAAAGAGGTGCTCTCTTACATATACTACACCAATTTTCAGGAGATTTCATATACAATTCAATAAACTCATACGCTTCCAGCAAGTCAAAATCATCATTCAATGTACTGTTATCTAAAGAACTGATATAAGAGTAACATTTTTCTATCAAACACTTTGTATTGAGAAAGTATAATTTTAAACAATGTAAGCATATTTTGAAAATATTATTGTTTACTATAAAATGGAAATGAAAAAGATAATAACAATCTTCTGAGTAGATTTCGTCTAAAATATCGCAAGTATAATACTGAAATAAAAAATACAAAGCATAATCTAGTTCATAAACTTGATTTTCTTTAAATAAATCAGAAAAAGAAAATTTATATTTTTCAATAGGAAAGGTGCGATTTTCAATTTCTGCAGCTGTTATATCCATATACTTGCGACTTTGTAAAAAATGTTTTTTAAAAATAACATCAGGTATATATTGTCTAATGTTTTCAATATCGTGAAATTTTTTTACATTATTCCATATTTTTTTAAAACACAAACTTTCTAATGAAAGAAGATTAAATGTAAAATTACAGTAACAATTATATTTTATATATTTCGTATAAAAATATTTGATTAAATTGTGACAAATATAATTTGGTTTTACGTACATACCCCAACTGATTTTTTCCCACTCGTTTCTTTTAAAATATCTTGTGTCTGAAACTGTAGTAATTAAATGAACATGCTCTTCTTCATCATGTCCACCATTACAAAAAACATTAGAATAAGAACATATAATATTCTTTTTAACAATTTTGAAAAATTCTATTAATGCTGACTTTTTTAATATTACATGAAAATATTTGTTTTTATTATTTGCACAATGTGCACAAAAAGGATTATCGCAATCCAAACACAACCAATTTGATTCAAAACGCTCACAATTTCTATGAAACTCTTTAATGTCCATTTATCTCAAAATGACTCTTTGTTTAAAAAAAACACTAAAAACTCAAAAAAAGAGCAACTTTTTTTAGATGACTTATTTAAAAAAGCATATAAAAGGCAAGATTTTCATTATTCAATCTATTTAGTTCCAGTTGCATTTCAGTTGCTTAATGAATCAGCGTTACCATTTTTATTGAAAAATTTTTAAATTCGAGCAACATTAAATTATTTCAATTTTAAAACATGAAGGAAGAACTTTTAAAATATTATATTTTTGAGCTTCGACATCAGATACTATTTGAAAAAATGATACTCTTTCACATATATTACACCAATTTTCAGTATTTTTTCATATACGATTCAATTACATCATCCTCTCGTAATATATAAAAAAGATAGACGATAAATAGAATTAAAATAAAAGTAACGTCAAACATCTGTGTTAAGAAAGTGTAATTTTAAAATAATATTGAATTTTATTTTTAAAAATCATTACAGAGAAAAATAGATTAAAATGTAATTTGAAATATTGAAATAGAATAAAATGGAATTTGAATTTTAGCATTTAATTAGATAGCGACTTTTCAAATTGAAATTTTAAAATTCAACTGCTGAATGCTAAAATTCAACTACTATTTTTTTAAAAATAGCTGGTTTAACACTGAAATAGAATAAAATGTAATTTTAATTCTTGAAATAGAATTTTCAAATTGAAATTTTAATGTAATTTAAATTTTTGAAATAGAATAAAAAGTAATTTGAATTCTTGAAATATAATAAAATGGAATTTGAATTTTACCGTTTAATTAGATAGCGACTTTTCAAATTGAAATTTAAAGTAATGTATGTAAAATGTAATTTAAATTCTTGAAAAATAATAAATTGAAATTTAATTTTAGCATTTAATTAGATAGCGAATTTTCAAAATTGAAATTTTAAATCCGAAATTTCGCTATATAATTAAATGTTAATTAAAAGGCCTCTTAAAATGCTTTTAAAATGCTAATTAAATGCTAAAATTCAACTACTATTTTAAAAAAATAGCTTTTTGAACACTTAAATAGAATAAAATGTAATTTGAATTCTCGAAATTGAATAAAATGGAATTTGAGTTTTAGCATTTATTTAGGTAGCGACTTTTCAAATTGAAATTTTAATGTAATGTATGTAAAGTGTAATTTAAATTCTTGAAATAGAATAAATTGAAATTTAATTTTTGTTTAACTTTGAAATAGAATAAAATGTAATTTGAATTCTTGAAATAGAATTAAAAGGAATTTGAATTTTAGCATTTAATTAGATAGCGACTTTGCAAATTGAAATTTGTTTAACACTGAAATAGAATAAAATGTAATTCGAATTCTTGAAATATAAATAAAATGGAATTTGAATTTTAACATTTAATTAGATATCGACTTTTCAAATTGAAATTTTAATGTAATGTATATAAAGTGTAATTTATATTCTTGAAATAGAATAAATTGAAATTTAATTTTAGCATTTAATTAGATGCCGAAATTTTAAAATCCGAAATTTCGCTATATAATTAAAATGCTTTAAAAAATGCTTTTAAAATGCTAATTAACATGGAATTTGAATATTAGCATTTAATCAGATCGCGACTTTTCGGATTTTAAAATTTCAAATGTGAAAAGTTGCTATCTAATTAATTTCTAAAGTTCAACTACTATTAAAAAAAAATCTTGTTTAACCCTAAACTAGAATAAAAAGTAATTTGAATTCTTGCAATAGAATAAAATATAATTTGAAATCTTGCAATAGAATGAAATGGAATTTGAATTTTAGCCTTTAATTTAATAGCGACATTTCAAATTTCAAATTTTAAAATCTGAAATTTCGCTATATCATTAAATGATAATTAAATGCTAATTAAAATGCTTTTAAAAGGCAAATTTAATTTTTTTTAAATAAAATTTAATTTTTTAAAATTCAAATTTTATTTTATAAATATAGCTTGTTTAACTTTGAAATAGAATAAAATAGTATTTAGCTAGATTACATAGCAACTTCTCGGATTTTAAAATTTCAATTTTGAAAAGTTGCTATCTAATTACATGCTAAAATTCAACTACTATTTTATTCTATTTCAAGGTTAAACAAGATTTTTTTAAAAATAAAATTTGAATTTATCATTTAATTAGATAACGAAATTTCGGATTTTAGAATTTTAATTTTGGAAAGTCGATATCTCAGTAAATGTAAAAATTGAAATTCCATTTTATACTATTTCAAATTTCAACAAGCTATTTTTAAAAAGTAAAATTTGAATTTTAACATTTAAGTAGATAGCGACTTTTCAAAATTGAAATTTTAAAATTGAAATTTCGCTATATAATTAAATGGTAATTAAAATGCTTTTTAAAAGGTTTTAAAATGCTAATTAAATGCTAAAATTCAACTACTATTCTTTTTTAAATAGCTTGTTTAACACTGAAATAGAATAAAATGTAATTTGAATTCTTGAAATAGAATAAAGTGGAATTTGAATTTTAGCATTTAATTAGATAGCGACTTTTCAAATTGAAATTTTTAAAACCGAAATTTTGCTACATAATTAAATGATAATTAAATGCTAATTAAAATGCTTTTAAAATGCTAATTAAAATGGGATTGTAACTTTAGCATTTAATTAGATAGCAACTATTCGGATTTTAAAATTTCTATTTTGAAAAGTTGTTATCTAATTAAATGCTAAAGTTCCACTACTATTTTTAAAAATTAGCTTGTTTAACCCTAAACTAGAAGAAAATGTAATTTGAATTCTTGAAATAGAATAAAATGGAATTTGATTTTTAACATTTAATTAGATTTTTAAATTTTAAAATCCCAAATTTCTTTATATAATGAAATGCTAATTAAAATGCTTTTAAAATTCAAATTTTATATTTTTAAAAATAGCTTGTTTGACCTTGAAATAGAAAAAAATAGTAATTGAATTTTATCAGTTAATTAGATAGCAAATTGTCGAATTTTAAAATTTCAAAATGCTAAAATTCAACTACTATTTTATTCCAATTCAAGGTTAAACAAGCCCTTTAAAAAAATAAAATTTGAATTTTAGCATTTAATTATATAACGAAATTTCGGATTTTAAAATTTCAATTTTGTAAGTCGCCATCTAAGTAAATGCTAAAATTGAAATTCCGTTTTATTCTATTTCAATTTTAAACAAGCTATTTTTAAAAAGTAAAATTTGAATTTTAGTATTAAATTATATAGTGAAATTTTGGGTTTGATTATTTAATCACCATCCCACTGTACTTTAAATTGAACTTAATTTTTTTACTTTCATTTGAATCTAGTTTAATTAACATTAGTTCATAGAGCCAATATAACTGTAAAGTTTATATATTTCATAATCTCATGACGTCATTTATTACGCAACTTTCAACTCACATCAAGTATAAAAGGCTGTGGCATTGTTTAGAATCTCAGATCTCTGGATTTATAACCATGAAGCAAGAATTCTAAACGATTTAATGCTATGCTAATTGTACTGGAAAGTCATCATTAAAAGTGCTAATAACTTCCTAAATGTGATTCAACTATACTTAAAGGATGGATGATGCATTTCTTGTGAGAAATTCAAAAAGTAAATGATTTAGAGAAAACCAATTGATCGCCACAAAGACTAAACCTTTTCATTAGTCTTTCTAATAATGTCATCGTAAAAAAATTGTCTTAAATACTGAATTTCATTATTGTAAAGAAAAAGAGGAGTGTTTAAAAAAAATATGCTTGACAAGTTGTTCTTTTTTTTAAAGATTTATATATTGGAATAAACTGTCACTAAACGATAAAAAATGTTATGCAACTTTCAACGCACATGAAGTATAAAAAAGACTGTAGCAGTTGTTTAGAATCTCAGATCTTTGGATTGATAACTATGGAGATTGAAGTAAGAATTTTAAACGTTATAATGGCTATGCTAATTATACTGGTCATTAAAGTATTCAACAAATAATATTTAAAAATTTGTATTAAAGACTGACATCATAAAGAAAAAAGTCGTATTTTAAAAAACATTTGACAAAATGTTGTTCATTTTTTAAGGATGTATATATTTATTTATATAATATGTACATTTTTAATTTGCAATTCAAAATAAACTGTTATTTGACCGTTTGTTTCTGTCGTTTATTTATTTTATTTTATTTTATTTTATTTTTATTTTTAATTTTTTTTCCTTTTAATATTTATCTATATTTAAAAAAAAGATATGAATATATAAAAGCGACTATTATTACAAATAACAATTATTAACGTTGTAAAGAAAAAACAGAAATGGATATAAATTTGCAAATGTATATAGATTCTGATAATGTAAAAATTCTATCTCAATCGTTATCAGAAATTGAATTCAATGATTTTTGATATTAAATTGATTGAATTGCTACAGGCCTTTCACATTATGATTTAAAGTTATTAGGATTTTCAAAAGAACAAATTTTAGCTATATTTTATTTAATTGATCCTGAAAATGCAAGAAAGGGAATATTTATTATGGTGAATGTTGTTTATATTCAATCGACGAAAATATTGTAAATTTAGGTCGTCATATAAATTGTCTATCAATGCGTCCAAAATCTTTAGACTGTTCTATTTTTTAAAATTCACTTGACAAAAATATTGTTATGTCATGTTGTAAACATTTATTTCATATAAAATGTCTATCAAAATGGCAGTCTACTTGTGCAATCTGTTGACAGCATTTGAAAATATATATGGTATCCCAAATTAATTAGAAATTGGATATCGAAAAGTACAAATGCTTTTCATATTTTAAATTCAATTAAAGGAATAAAAATTAGATTATCATAACATATTGTTTAAGATTTTAAATTTCGATGGTCACTTTAAAAGGATAAATTTTAAAAGTGATAAAAGTCGAGATAATAATAATTGACCATGACATTAATACTTTAATAAGTTGTGACATGATTTTATTTTTTATTTATTTATATTATTTTATAATATTTTTTAAAATAAAAAGAAAAACTAAGCTCCACCCTTTTTGTTCAAACTATATATATCACACTGTTTTTCACTTAGATTTCAGTTCACCATGAAACATCTCGTTGAAACTATTGTGATAAATTTTATTAGACAATCCATAAAGAATAAATTACCAAACTTTAATGATATTTCACAATAACTCAAATTCAAAAAAAGACATGACAAGAGATATATTAAAAGAATATCTTTAACCTCCAGAAAAAGACCAAAAAGTTGCATATGATGAAAAATTTTTAGATTGTTTGTCACATTTGAATAAAGAAGTTGAAATATAATTGAAAAATTAAAACAAGTTATGTTTTTCAAAAGCAAAACATTTGTTTTCCAATGTCTGAACTAAACAATCACTAGAGGCCAAATATTGTGGATCTTATAGAACATTACAAGATATAGAAGAAGATAATTGTATAAACCACCTGTGGACTCATATCATGTAAAAAGAAATGCTAATTTTAAATATCTAACTGTGAGGAATAAAAATAAACAATTTGATGTGTATTCTCAAATAAATGTATAATTGGTGTTAAACAGTGTCATGGAAAAATATTTAAAACATTATTGCAAAAAGTTTAAAATTGAAACTTTGTTTATACACACACAGAAACATTTTAAATTAAATATGAAAAGTGTTAAATATTTTAATGTGAAAAAAGATAAAATCATATGTACCAAGATAAAGATTGTTTAGCAGGTCTATGTACTTTAAAATATTTCATGCTGTAAATTTCAAAGATTGTGATTGTAATTAGTTTTAATTTTTTATCCTGTTTAAATTATCTTATGTATGTCTAATTGAGATGTTTTTTTTAGAAATGTAAGGTTTGTTTTTTAAAATAAATACTAGTTATTGCTGTGTGTTAATTTCTTTCACAATAAAATTGACAAAGATGAAAAAAAAGAAATTATATAAAAAAGAATACATAAGATTTTTATTTTACTTTGAACAAGAAGAAAAAAAGCACGGATATGAAAAATTCTCGAAAAAGAGAAAAAAATAAAGATCTGTTACAGATAAAATTTATATTAATACGATAGGATAAGTTTTGCAGCATTATAATAATAATAATAATAATAATAACTATTTTTATGTGTTATAATTAACATTCAAAGCCTTAAAAGGTAATGATGTAAAATAAAATAGTCCTGTCGTATTAATATGTTCATATAATTAAAATTTTATGAATCTATAAAAAGAATATCTCTTTACAGGTTTATTTTTAAAATATATCATCTTTAATGTTGTGTTCTTTTCACAAAAAAAAAGAAAAAATGATAAAGATGAAAAAAAGAATATATAAAAAAATATATGATAGATAAAGTATGATATATTTTTAAGAAAAATTGAATTTAAGAGAGAATATATAAGATTATTTTTTTACTTTGAACAAGAAGAAAAAAAACATGGATATGAAAAAAATAAAGATCTGTTACAGATAAAATTTATATTAGTACGATAGGACTATTTATAAGTTTTGCAGCATTGTAATAATAATAATAATAATAGACATAATAACTATTTTTATTTGTTATAATTAAAATATGTAATGATGCAAACTTAAACAGTCCTTTCGTATTAATATGTTCATAAAATTACAATTTTATGAATCTATTAAAGGAATATCTTTTTGTAGGTTTATTTTTAAAATAAATAATCTTTACTGTTGTGTTCTTTTAACAAAGAAAGATAAAATTGATAAAGATGAAATATATACATATATATATATATATATATATATATATAGAATATATATATATATAGATGAAATATATATATATAGTTACAAATTAAACACTCCACGCAACTTATCTCTGCAACAATTTCAAGGAACGTATTTTTCAAAGTACAGTAATAAAAAAAAGTAAAAATTTGAAAAAGTAAAATTTTGAAAAAGTAAAAATTTGAAAAAGTAAAAATTTGAAAAAGTAAAAATTTGAAAAAGTAAAAATTTTGAAAATTAAAAATTTTGAAAAGTAAAAATTTGAAAAGTAAAAAATTTGAAAAGTAAAATTTTGAAAAAGTAAAAATTTGAAAAGGAAAAATTCGAAAAGGAAAAATAACATAACATAAAAAAATAACACAAAAAAAAAAAAAAAAAAAAAAAAAAAAAAAAATTTTTTTTTTTTTTTTTTTTTTTTTTTTATGTTATGTTATGTTATGTTATGTTATGTTATTTTTTATTTACGTTTCAGATTTACTTTTTCAAAATTTTACTTTTTCAAAATTTTACTTTTTCAAAATTTTACTTTTTCAAATTTTTACTTTTTCAAATTTTTACTTTTACAAATTTTCACTTTTTCAAATTTTTACTTTTTCAAATTTTTACTTTTACAAAATTTTACTTTTTCAAATTTTTACTTTTTCAAATTTTTACATTTCAAAATTTTACATTTGTAATTTTTACATTTTGTAATTTTTGTAAAACAAATTTTTACTTTTTCAAATTTTTACATTTCAAAATTTTACATTTGTAATTTTTACATTTTGTAATTTTTGTAAAAAAATTTGAAAAAGTAAAATTTTGAAAAAGTAAAATTTTGAAAAAGTAAAATTTTGAAAATTAAAAATTTGAAAATTAAAAATTTGAAAAGTAAAAATTTTGAAAAAGTAAAAATTTGAAAAAGTAAAATTTTGAAAAAGTAAAAATTTGAAAAAGTAAAATTTTGAAAAAGTAAAAATTTGAAAAAGTAAAAATTTGAAAAAGTAAAATTTTGAAAAAGTAAAATTTTGAAAAAGTAAAATTTTGAAAATTAAAAATTTTGAAAATTAAAAATTTTGAAAATTAAAAATTTTGAAAAGTAAAAATTTTGAAAAGTAAAAATTTGAAAAGTAAAAATTTTGAAAAGTAAAAAAATTTGAAAAGGAAAAATTTTGAAAAGGAAAAAAATTTGAAAAGGAAAAAAAATTTTAAAAAGGAAAAAAATTTGAAAAGTAAAAAAAATTTTGAAAAGTAAAAAAAATTTGAAAAGTAAAAAAATTTGAAAAGTAAAAAAATTTGAAAAGTAAAAAAATTTGAAAAGTAAAATTTTGAAAAGTAAAAAAATTTGAAAAGTAAAATTTTGAAAAGTAAAAAAATTTGAAAAGTAAAATTTTGAAAAGTAAAATTTTGAAAAGTAAAATTTTGAAAAAGGAAAAATTTGAAAAGGAAAAAATTTGAAAAGGAAAAATAACATAACATAAAAAATAACACAACATAAAAAAAAAAAAAAAAAAAAAAAAATTATTTTTTTTTTTTTTTTTTTTTTTTTTTTTTTTTTTATTATTATTATTATATTATGTTATTTTTTATTTACGTTTCAGATTTACTTTTTCAAAATTTTACTTTTTCAAATTTTTACTTTTTCAAATTTTTACTTTTTCAAATTTTTACTTTTTCAAATTTTTATATTTCAAAATTTTACTTTTTCAAAATTTTACTTTTTCAAATTTTTACTTTTTCAAAATTTTACTTTTTCAAATTTTTACTTTTTCAAAATATTACTTTTTTCAAATTTTTAATTTTCAAAATTTTTACATTTCTAAATTTTACATTTTGTAATTTTTGCATTTTGTAATTTTTGCATTTTGTAATTTTTGCATTTTGTAATTTTTGCATTTTTATAATTTTTGCATTTTTATAATTTTTACATTTTGTAATTTTTACATTTTGTAACTTTTGCATTTGTAATTTTTACATTTTGTAACTTTTGCATTTGTAATATAAATCTGATTTTTTTATCTAATTATTAGAAGGCAATTTCTAGTTCTTATTTTGAAATTACTATAATTCATGAGGTTTAAACGAAAAGATTTTTAATTTATAAGAACAGCATGAACTTTTGGTAAACTAATGATGATTTTTCTCTAACGAAAGTGCACGGGATTAATTTACTTATATCGAAGAAACAATTATTTAATTATCTACCAAAAATTAATTAATATTGTTTACTAATTATATTATTCGTTACCTTTTGAAGTTTCTTTCGAACCTTTTCCTTAAGGGATATAAAAATCAGACGCTTAATAAAATCACTTTGGTTCAGAATGATTTTAATAAGCGGCGGGAACTGTATATACAGAAAGAGAGATAAACGAAACGTTCAGACAGGTTGGATTGCATCATTCACGAAAAGACAGGTGGAATTGAATGTAAACAGCTGACATTACAAACAGCTGACTTGTATTTGAGGTCACAAGCTAGCTTCGTGCGTTTTTATTTAAAAGAATTTTACTTTAAGGCAACATGGAAAAAAATCATAGAAAACCATTTTAAAATTTGGTTGTAATTTAATTGTTTCATTTGAATCATTTTTAACAAAGACCACAATTTAAAACATTTCATGGTGATAATGTTAAAATCTTTTAATTTTAAAATTATTTGTAATCATTACAAAACAGATTGAAAGGACTTAACGAAATGACTCGAAATTTTGGATAAACATAATTTAAGTTTACGAAATTATGTGTTACATTTGAGAATTTATTCAAAATAAGTTTTAAATATGACAACTCGTTCTATGAACCAGTTTTTAAGTTATATTTAAAAAACTACCTACACTCAAATCTGCATTTCAATGATTTAAATGATTTAAAGAGTTAAAATTTTAAAATTTCATAATTCTTAACTGTGGATAACTTTTGCCAAAATTTTTGGATTATTAAAAGAATTTTTAATACTATCTTATGTGTCCAGTTTCTACATATATTAAAGAAAAATCATACATTGATTAGTAACACTTTCCAACTGTACGTAGTTGTTGTATTGAATAACTTTTAATATTTTTTGCCACTGGACAGATAGAATAATTGATTTTAAAATTACTCTTAGGCATTTTGGAAAGTGTTAAAAAGGCTTAACACAAAAGACCGTTAGATTATAATTACAGCTTTTGATCTCTCTGAATATTTTAGTGTAGCCCTGTAAATCAGAAAGTTAATCATATATTCTATACAAAGCATTATTTTAGAATATTAATAATACATTTCAATATTTTTATGATTTTCACAGTAACAATTTTTTATTAATAGCTCTTAATATAACTGGTGTGCGACCCTCTAATGCTAATCATGCTATATTCTATGCAAAAGCATTCTTTTGTGCATATAAATAACATATTTCAATTTCCTAAATCTTCGTGTAAAGTAAAGTTATTAAAATTTGATTTATAGAAATATCTCTCATAAAATGCAATGTTTTGGAATACTTTTGAGTGTCCCTGTACATAAATCCATTTTATACAGAAACTTGAATAACATATTTCAATTTCATTAAGAACAGTAAAGATATGAAAATATGGTTTATAAAAATATCTTTCATAGAACACAATGCTTTGAAATATTTTTCGGGACAAAGAGGTCAAATTTCAATAGGGTTCATGAAATTTCCGTTTTCTTGTGTTATATTTAAGTTTGCCTAAATTCATATCATTAGTTTTGAAATAAATGAAATTTATCGCTTGGTTTTCCAGGCCTGTTGAATTATTACGTATTTTTTTCTCTTGGCGTTGAAATATAAAAAATTACGCAGACATTGAAAGATCCTGAATAAATATACATGTAGTAATATTTATCTTTACTACATGTATATTTTTAAATGAGGTCTCTCTTAAAACAGCTCATTATTTTTAATTATTACTATCCAATATAAGAAAGAATAAGAATTCACTTTAAAATACTTTTTAATATTCTTTAAAATGTGTTAAGAACTTCAAATTTTTATTAATATCTCTTAATGTATATTTAAAGATTGATGTGTTTGATCTGAAGCAACAATTTAAATAAATTGATTGGACTTTGAAAAACGAAAATGACATTTTTAATAAAGAAAATGACAAAAATTTTTAAGAAGTAGAAAAAATTCAAAATTTGTGTAGAAAGGATTAATTATTAATTAATGAATAAATTATTAATTTTCAAAAATGATGAGATTTATAAAATCTAAAAATTATGAAATGTCAATTGAAAATTGTATTTCAAACTTTAAATTGTTTTAAGAAACAAGATTTGAATTTCAATACTTATATTTAGAGATCAATTTATTTTATAAATGACAATTTATATACAATTAATTAAAAAAATAAAAACTTATCAGGTTTTAATTTCAACTCTGTGTGATTTGATAAATATGATAATTTTTGATCTGATGTATGTATTTTAAAAAGTACATTGCATTTCAAATTTTAAAAATTAAAAAAATTATTTTAATAAAATGAGTTAAAGTGAAAAAAAGATTTTTTAAGGTTCTTTTTAAATATTGACTCATTCTTTGGCATTCTGAGAAAGGTTTCATGTACAGTTAATTATTTGAGTGACTGTATGTACATTTTCGATTTAATAATTCGTTTTATTACACTATATGAAGTATTTAATAAAAATTTACATAAAATTTTCTTTTTAAACGTAATATAATAAACTTATACTTTGTATTCTATTAGGATTTATTATATGAAATAAACAAGTACTATTTTAATGTATGAAATAAAACTATTTATTTGTTAGATATAAACAATTATTTAATAAAAATATGTATTCTGTATGGAATAATTCCGCCTTTATATGGAACTACTGCTTTAATCAGCAATGGCATAGTATTTCACAGTTTTTTAACATGAAACTCAGAAATTTCACTGGGCTAAATATCATAAATATTTTTTTCTAGTTCTTGCAAAGTTGTAGGCTGCAAATTTCTAAACCACACCCTCTTTTATAAACTAAACATTTTCGAGCGGATTGAGATTAGCACAATTTTCAGGTCTAACAAAGAAGAAAGCCTGTGATATTCTTTGTGAGATTTAATTTTAAGTAAAAAAAGTTATAATAACTTACAAAGTTATAGATGATTATGAGAACGGATAGGTAATTTTAACAATTTGAATCAAATAAACTAATCGCAGGCGCCATGTAAGAAGTTTCATTATCATCTTAAACTGCTGATAATAGAAGAGTCTGAAATACCTCCTAAGTAGTCGATCAGGTATAAATTTTTTAATGGCCAAGTTTTATTTCGGGTTAATTGATCCCTTGAACATGAAAATTTGCCAGACTCACTGAAAAATTAAATTTTTTTAACCCTTCAAAGTCTTGGTTTTCTAATTCTTTTCGTTAAGAATGGATTTTTTTTCAGATTTTCTGGCAATTAAACCTGCTTTGTTTAATTGTTATTGCACTGTATTCAGATAAATTATGTTACTAAATACTTTTTCTGAATCCCTTCTATGTTCTAAATGTAATACAAACTGATTTTTTAAGCACTGGCTTTTTAACTTGCGGTCATCTCGACTGGATGAGTAACGCGGCCACCTAAGGATAAATGTGCAGTTTAAATACCCCCCCCCCCCAAAAAAAAAAAAAAAAATGATATATCTTGCTAAAAACCAGATTACTAATATTTTGTTAACATTTAATCATTTTAACATCCCACGTATTAAAATATTTTTTTGATTTTCGCTCTAAAATTAATATTTTTTGTGGTATCATTAATTGCCATATTCTTGCCATTTTTAAAATACTTTCTAAAATTACAATTTTCCGAACAATTGCATCTTGTTTTTAACACTTGGCTCAATCCTAAATTGCATGTGAAATACAACGTAATAAAATCTGTTAAAAAATTTACTTTTGAAGCAATAAAATTAGCGATTACAGAAAGAAAAATGGAAAACATCCAAGTGCGGCTTTTTTTTTTTTTTTGTCGCTTAGTGTATAGCTGATTATAAATATGAAAAAAAAAAAAAATAATAATAATATGAAATATCTATAAGTTAACCTTATCAAATTTAAATAATATTTAAATTAATAAATAAAAAACATTGTAAACCACAAAAATTTGCAAAAATTGTTTCAAGTCAAAATAATAGGCCATCCTCCATTAAGTGAAAAAACTAGAGAAGAGTGCATCATATATAACCAGATTTGACATTGAGCAGGGATATAATTATTTACACAACGTTAAAAACACCAATGTAAAAATATTAAACGTAAACTGCAGTTTTGTTAGCGTAAAAAACATACAGTCATCAGTGCTGTCTGACGAAGTGGATTACTGTTCTTATACATAAGATAGAGAAGCGAATTTCAGAGTCGGAATAGCAGCCAAAAGGAATTTAAGAAACTGGAGGTGTTAGCCAATAAGAATTTGGGACGTAGAAAGCTATCTAAAAATCAAGAATATGTGTAATTTATGTAATATTTCCAACAATCCGAGAGAGGGGTAGAGCAAAATCGCAATTAATAATATTTTTATGATTTTTTATAGATGTGGAAAGCTTCTAGAAAAACGAATTTTTGTAAGTGTTTAAGCCGACAAATTATTTTAGCTGAATTAAAGTTGAAAGTATGGTTATTCTCCCAACAATGCTTAGCAATGGCCAATTTGTTTGTTTCTAGTTTCTGAATATAATCTATGTTATTTTAGATGAAAGGTATTTAACCTATATATTCAGAATATAACCCATATGTTCTTTAAGTGCATCACCAAACTAGCAAACTAATATATATTTTTTTTAATAAAGCTTCCTTTGAAAAATCCGTTGTTACATTTTGTAGTAGTGTTGCTATCTACCCAACAGAAATGGAACAAAAATTTAAAAAACCATTAAAACAAGAGAAAAATACTAGGAAATTTCTGCATTAAAATAAATAAATAAATGATGCTAAATGTTTGGTTTCGCTGTGAAACTAATGAACTTTAGATGGTTTTACACAAGTTTACGCGCATATATTGGTGAATGATCCTGAAGTGTATTTTTCAGGGATGAGATTTTTCAGCTTTTTTGTAGATTTAGCTTTCTGCCTTTTTTGTATTTTTAATGTGAATTTGGTGCATTAGCTAATCAAATAAAGTATTTTTGAGTTCTAAAGCATAATCATTTGTTCTTTTATATAGATTGAAGAATAAAAACTATATTTAATACTTGAATAGATGTAGAATTTGTCATCAAAATTTTAGTATTTCATTTCAACGTCTTGCCTTTTCATATAATTTCAGATTTTTTGTCTTTTTGTTGATCTCATCCCTGATTTTTAACACAGTGACATTTAATGGGGAAAAAAAAACTTTTTTAGTATCTTTGAAACAAGTATATACTTTCTAATTTCCCCTGCGGTACTAAATAGCTTTCGTCTGTCTAAACAAATGCAATAAACCCGGGGCTCCCAAAATTTTAAAGACTGTCACCCACTTATTAGAAACCAAATCTGTAGTGATCCACTTCCAACTGTAGGTGGACCCCAGAAGCTTTCTAATTCACTGAAAATAATAAGAGAGGTCATTCCCAGTGATATCTCACCTCAAGATGTGTTACTTGAGAGTAAAAATTCAATTGCACAAATATCAGGGGTGGTTTAAATTTTTTCATCTAAAATATAAATGTTATATCTATAGGTCATTGTGTTAGGGTTAATACTTGAGCATTTCCTCCAAAGATTGAAGCAACATATATAGTAATCTCAGTGTCAATTTCTTTCTGTTATATATCAGTGGGTTTTTATTATACTATTTTCTCTAGGTTACTTACGTAGATCTAAAAAATAAAATTTGGAGAACGTATTAGAAGTCATTTAAAATTGTTTGTATTATTTCTGCGAATTGAGCTAGTATTACACCGATGAATGGTACTTACATCGTAATATGTATTTAAGTAAGGCATAAATAAGCTAATTTGTGGTAAGGCATTCCTGGGGTCTTCTGTAAAAGGCTGCATTCAAATAGCTTCGTTTTTTTACTAAACACAGGCCGACATGTAAAATTTTGATTTTATAATTTTGGCTGATCTTTATGTTTTTTGGTGTGCTGAAACCGAAAATGAAGCCAGTTTTTCTCTATCATGTATAGATTTTTGTCAATACAGGGTGCCTACCTATACAATTTCTTACATTACTCTTCCACCAATATAATTATATAAGTTTTATAGTATGGTTCCATGATTAATTAATCATAGATGCCTATTGTTGTAATTGTGAAGCACTAGTGCGACTTAAAACCATATTAACCAACCAACCGATTGTTATGATGGTATATGTAAGAAATCGTGTCGGTAAACACCCTGTATTCACAAAAATCTGTACGTGATAGAGAAAAATGGGCTGCATTTTTGGTTTCAGCATATCAAAAAACATAAAGATCAGCTGAAATCATCAAATCAAATTTTGTAAACTTCATTTTTGTAGGCCTGTGAATTGTTAGTTTTCCAAGGCCTCCGTTTTTACTACTCGATCCTTGGTTGCAGACAAAACGTATCGTTTGCAAAATAATGTACAAGCAAAATATGAGCACATGCGTAAACATTTTTGTGCCATTGTGACATATGTATTAGGGAACTGTGTGATATTTATAAAATAAATGATATTATGAACGAAAAAGAGTTGTTCGGTTATTGATGTTATGTACTTTACTATTATTAAGAATAATGATTATTTCTATAAAAAATGCATCATGAATGGGGAAGCATTACAAAAGGGGCTTAAAATAGTAATCATTAGCAAATAAGAAGTTGAGTAAAAAAGAATAATAAACTATTTCAAATAACAAAAATGATAATTAAAAAAACTCTGTACCGTCAAAACTTACCAACTTAACTAAATTTTTAAAGTAATTGAAAGAAAAAGCGATGTTTTTACTTTGTTATTAACCGACTTCAAAAAAAGGAGGAAGGTTCTCAATTCAAACCGTATGTTTTTTTTTTTTTTTTTTTCTACACTTGAGTGGTCACTCACTTACAAAACGTTTTACGATTAATTTTTAATCCACCAATTGTTACTTTTAGTAGTTTATTTTCGCTCTTCTTTTGGGCGTCGGTCTTGGAGTTGTTAAGTCATTCAGCTGTCTCCTACGTGGGACGTCCAATCTATTTCCGGATTGTTTAATTACTTTCCATTTGAGATAGAAACAAAAATATGTTTGCTGTTCCTGTCAGATTTTGAAGAGGGTGGGTACCTGCCGAGCTCATTATATTTGTAAAGATGCATATTCATAGAGTGCAGTCACTCACAATGAAGCTATCTGTTTTTTTTTTTTTTCCTTATTTATTTGTTAATGGACTAGTTTTTCTTCTTTACCAAGGATTTTATTTTGTCTAATAAAATTATTTACCTTTGGTTCCATTTTTACTTCCAAAAGCTATATAGCAAAAGGAAGAAAAATAAGTTTTATTCCTTTCCTCTTGATTTTAATATATATTCTTTTAATGTATTTGGTCATTTGGTATATAACTCTTAATCCGATTTCTGACAAATATTTGTTAGATGTCAATTGTTATTTGTATTAATCCAAAATTATTTTAATTGTTTATTTCATTAGCTGTAAAACTGAATATGTGTTAT
Organism: Salticus scenicus; assembly: GCA_963930645.1. Lineage (NCBI taxonomy): Eukaryota > Metazoa > Arthropoda > Arachnida > Araneae > Salticidae > Salticus > Salticus scenicus. The sequence continues at coordinate 173,853,202 of OZ005652.1, read as the reverse complement.
TGAATGATTTTTTTTTTTTTTTTTCAATTGAATTCTTTTTATTTAAAATTATAAAAATTGCTGACACACGCTAAATTTTACAAATGTTTGCCTTTTGCTTTTTCGATTTAAATCATAGTTATAACAACAACAACAATTATTATTATTATTATTAACTATTGAATTCTTAAAAAATCTGCTCAGAATTCTTTTTAATTACCAATAATATGGAGCTTTCTGAACACAGCACTGATATTTTTGATATACTGACATATGATATGTGAGAAAAAGAGAGAGCCAGACAGACAGAAAATTGCCTATAGAATAAATGCAAAGCGGTGTAATGTAAACATTTTCATTACTGTTATCGAGTTTAATTTGAAGTAAAAGAAATTAGAATATTTCGAATATAATTTAATTATTTTCAAAAAATGATCTACGAGTGAATTCAAATTCAATCTATCTATGTCTCTCTCTATGTATATGTAATTCATTATAATGATCAAACACCAGAAGGAAGACCAGAATTAATGAACATGGAAACACATAAACTAGAATAAAAGGAAGGAGCAAAGGCCACCGCGGCTTATATACATATATACACACGCATTTTCATTCATAATTGTCAATATGGCATTACAGTAATATGAACCTTACAGTTTTATACTTTTAATATACATAGATGTCTTTCAGAATTTCACATTGTTATGTGACATTTGTCGTCAGAGCCCCTCTTTGGAGGTTGAAATCGCTCAAAACCGCTGAATAGTGGTGAGCGGCCTCCTTCCGTCTTTGAAATCTTTGAAATATACATAGATGTACATATATCATGGTAGATAATTCCACTTGATAAAATTTATTTTTATTTATTTTATTACACACACACACACATATATTTATTTACTCTCCTTTACAAAAATGAGATTTTTTTTTTTGCTTTTTAGCTGAGTGGAGCTTTTTGTAAATTTAACTTTTCAGCTTTTTTCACTTTTTTTGTTATGTATATTTGTAACATCAGTTAATCAAATAAAATTTATACCTATTCTTGTCTTGCAAATGATTGAATACTAAAGCCTAATTATTTTATTTTTTATATTTTGAATATGATTTTAAATAGTGTCAAAAGATGATTTTACCAGGTCATTTCATATTTATATAATAACTCCGTTTTATTTATGAAGACTGTGAATGTTCTATTTTAAGTCAGACAAAATTTCAACTATATTTCTCTTCCATTTTTAAGTTCGTTCTACTCACAGTTAACCCAAATTACTCATATACCTTTCAGCTATAGTCTGAGCCTCAAGCTCTAATATCACTCCATCCATTGTTTCTATATCATTGTGCCAGAATTTGACATAAAAGTCCTTCAAATGGTGCTTCGCTATCCTCTGATGATTCTGACTCATGACCATTGCTCTCGGAGCAGAAAATCTCTTGTGAAGTTTGTTGTCTAAAGATGCGGTGTTTTGATAGTTGTTTTCGTAGACTCAGTTCACTTTCTCTTTTCTTTCATTTCTCTTTTCTGGGTTATGGCTTTATTTGTCATTCACTATACGCTTTCGAAATCGCGATATCGATTGATTATTTGTTTAGTTTAAATATTTCTTTTGCATTTCATGCATTTCAATATATCTAATTTTTGATCACTTTTCTTCATAATGATATCTGTATGATACGATTATTTAATTAGAATAATAGTTAATTATTATTATTACTTAATGCGTGGAAAAATTCAAGGGAAAAAAATTCCACTTGTTGGTGTCACGTGTTTGCTAACATATAAATTTATTTCGAAGTACTGTTAGTACGCACCCTTTTTTTCACACCACTTTATATGTAGTCAAATTTTCTCCCGTATGTAAATACAATTAAATATGAAGAAAAATTCTTTCAAGGTTAGTGGTGGGAAAAAAGGAGGGTACTTTTAACACAGACCTGCGATGAATAAAATACAAGGGTTGATAGCTGATGTATTTTTTTGGTGCTGATTTAAAAAGATATAACGAAAAATTTCTATCGCGTCACGTTTTCTTGAAAAATTGAATTTTGCTTCGATTTTTAACGCGTACGTAATATTTGCTCCTCCTTGTTTAATCGTCTATTTTATGTAAATTACCTTAAAAACAAATAAACTAGTATGTTGATGATTTTCTTTTAGAAACTACAACATAATTTGATGTAAAAAGTACCCAGGAGAACTTTTTATTTTTCTTTCGAACAGAGGCGATTCGTGCGATCTAGCAACAGTGGTTTTCATCCATTTAAACCTATAAAAAATAACTCGATTGCTGAAAAATCAATTTGCTACACCAAGAATCGATCATTTTGCATAGATTTAAATGGATAAAAACCACTGTTGCCAGATAATACATGCAATATTGTTCGCAAAAAAATAAATATCGATATCGATCTTACTAAAAATCTTGACGTGATGGGAAAAAAATGGATGTCATTTTCGAAATCGGCACACCAAATAATATAAAATCAGAGAAAACTCTTCCTGTATTTTTCAAAAACTTCAATTTCGCAGGTCTGTGTAATTCTCCGGAATAAATTAAAATATTATTATGTTTGATATAATTTTCTCTCATACTTTAAGAATATTTTGGAGAATATATATGTATATATACAAGTCAAACCTCGTTAACGTGAATTACTTTTAACATGAACTGTTTCCTCAATCCTCGTTAAAATGAAGATTAGTTTCGTTATATGAAGATAAGTTACTGATAGCATGAACTACTGATAACATGAACAAATTTTTTATCCCCCTTGTAATTCACGTTAACGAGGTTCGACTGTATATATATATATATATATATATATATATATATATATATATTATTTCAATGTTTACTAGTAATTTATGACTTCATTTCGTCTGTCCCGTTTTTATTTCCGTAAATGTATTTAAAATTCAATAAAAAACGACTTAACTGCATCTATCCGTCACATCATAAATACTAATCATAAGCACTTTCAGCATCATTGGACAGGAGAGAAAAAGCATAAGTCATTTCGAAAATCGCCTCTAGCAATTTCCCGTAATGAATCAGAATATTTTTGTATAGCCCTGTATATGAATCATTAATGTTAATCACATTATTTTCGATAGTAAGCATCCTTTATTGCATCTGAATAATTTATGTCGATATCATACGTTTATTACAGTTTATAGATGGTCAAATGGGCTTACAGAGCTGCCAATTTAATCCGGCAAATTGTTCGTACCGCCCCTTTTTCTACACCATTTAATTTTTAGAGTTTTTTTTTTTTTTTCTTTCTTAATTCATCGTAGATGAATTTTTACTCTAAAAATGAAGTGGTGTAGAAAAAGGGGCGGTACGAACAATTTGCCGGATTAAGTTGGCAGCTCTTGGGCTTATAAGAACTATGTCTCTTAGAACCATAATGTTTTATTAGAAATCATATACTGATGTTAATTTCAACCTTTTTTAAAGATTTTCTGAGTTATCAACTCGCAACTTTATACTTCAGAATTTTCTGAATGAGAGAAAAGGTATCTTTTACCACAAAAATTTGAATTGTATGTATTATGGCATAGTTATCTAATTCAGTTTCTCATCTGCATTTGATACTAAGATAGAAATTGTTCTAAATTAATTAGAATATTCGATTTCTTCAAAAGTTTAACATGTACGTCACAAAATATAATTTCCCGCACTTAATTTTAATACTTTAACAATATAATATGCTTATTACTAATTTTAGTAAATACGATTTTATAGAAATAGCTATTTATCACTGTAGTTAAATCTTTTGTTTGATTTTTTATAATACAGTAATAGAAAGGTGTTGCTCACGTTCTCCCTCTATAAATGTCTTATTACAATCAAATAACCCTTAAGCATTGTTCTTATGATTTAAATTAAGTATTTTTGTTTCTCTTATAATAAAACAAGCATTTGTAATGTTTTATATTAAATACTTTTATTTCATATTTATAAAATGGCCATTTTTCTGATTATCATTCTAAAGTTATACAGTCAAACCTCATTAACATGAACACTGTTAACTTGAATTACTTTTAACATGAACTTGTTTCCACAGCCCCCATCAAAATGAGGATTAGTTCAGTTATGTAAATATTAGTTACTGATAGCATGAACTACTGATAACATGAACAAATTTTTTATCTTCCATGAGATTCACGTTAATGAGGTTTGACAACCCGTGAAATTGAAAGGGTTAGCGACCGCTGTCTTAGATCGTAAATGTGTCTGTATAACTTTGTGAATCCTTGTGCACGAACTAGAGTCGCTATGTGTAAAATTTTTAACAGGAAGGCTTCCTATTAAAAATTTTATAAATGCCATTTAGATTTTTCAGGTTTACTGTAGAATGCTATAAGCATTCTACTGTAAGCCAGAAAGATCTAAATGGCATATAGTATCAGTTTTATGTAATTATATCTGTTGAAATGAAAACGCGGACTGTCAATCTAAAGTCATAAACATTGTTAATCCTTTGAAGGACAGTAATTTTAAATCCCAATTAAATCAACTCGCGCCGAAAATTTTTAATAAAATTTTACTTTTATGATTTATAGGAAAACTTCATTTATTTTTTCTCATCTAACATAGTTCGTAAATTCTGGTGACTTTTCATTTTAAATGAGCGAAATTAACTAGTCCTTCCAAAGGTTAAATTTTGATGGCAAGTGTAAAAAAAAATCCTTCAAACTGTTTTTAAAAGATAAATTACTTCAACGGAAAAGATAAATTACAGTGGAAGGTAAATTTCATCATCAAGTGTAATTTTGTTTCTTGAATTATTGCATGCATTTAAATAGCCCCCCCCCCCCCAAAAAAAAAAAAAAAAAAAAAAAAAAAAAAAAATCTAATTTTAAAATGTCTGTACTCAACTGAGTTGAAATAGAATGCAAAGATGAAGTTTAAGGAAAATAAATGTGTATTTTGTGTATTCATTTGTGTGAAATTTGTAATTTCAATTATTGCTTCTATATTTAAACTCGAAAAACTTCTTTACACACCATAAAATTAATGGAAGCGCTAACGGTTTCGAAAGGACGTGGCTTCTTCAGGTGCAAAATACGTGCTACTACATTGAAGGCAAAAGCAAGACAATCTAAAGTCTTGCTTTACTTGTGTCACGCTTTTGCCTCCAAGACAGTAGTACATATTTTGTACATGAAGAAGAAAGGTCACGTTCTTTCGAAACCAGTAGTGCTTACATTATTTTTACGGTGTGTGAAGAAATTTTTTCGAATTTAAATATTGATTGTACACAAGTTCTTTAATCTAGTATTATTCTTTCTATGTTTGACAAAATAACTAATCTCGGAGGAGCGTAAGTTTGCCTGTGTTGTAATACTTAAAATATACGTAAAGACCAAAGTATTTTTCGTGTGTCAATCGATGAAAACTGATGCTGAATTTTTTATTCATTTCAAATTCAATGAAGCCGGTTCGTACGCATTTTTTCCAATCAAACAAAAACGTATTTTTTTGCATTGAACACTTCTCGCTACTAATACATTTCAAAAGAATATTGTTTAACACTTTAACGTTCACTACTTAATTTATTTTGAAAATTGCTAAGCTAATTTAAAAAAGGGCTATTAGACACACAGCTGACCATAAATATGTACAAATTAGGGGGAGGGGTAGCCTTTTAATTTTCCAGAAATTTTTGGTTTGAAACATATATTTGTTAAACGCATTAAATTCAAATAATAATTATTTTAATAATAATAAATTTTGTATGTAAACTCTATAAATTGCTAAAACAGATGTTTCGTGTCAAAACAATACAAGAGCACTTCACCTGGGGGAAAAAAAACTAGGCAGGAGTGCATCATTTAAGCAGCAATGTACTCTCGCACCTATTACGAAATTTACATTGACTTCTGCTTATGGCTTCCACTGAAACATCATTTATTGAATTTCAGAGTAGTGCTGCTATCTACTGAACAGAGAAGGAACAAAAGTTAAAAAATCTGGTGTGAAGCAACCACACGACTTCCATTACCCACTATTACACATATTATATGCATTTTTGGGAGATAATGCGATTAGAAGACATACAATTCTCCTAACGAAGTAGACACCTAAAACTTTTCCGTTAAGAGAAGAATGCTGACACATGTGTAAAGACATATAAAACAGATTTACATAGTAAATTTTAAAAATAAGAAGAAAAAAAATGGTTGAGCCACTTTTTGAAACATTAATTTCCGAGATCTAAAACTGACCTACCTATTCAGGAAGACTGTTAATTTTTTATAAAAGAATTCACTGTAAAACACGTATAAAATATATTTAATTAAAATCATTAAAAAACACACAATTAATTAAATATATTTTATACGTGTTTTACAGTGAATTCTTTTATAAATTGTGGTTTTCTACAAATACACGTGAGGTATCATGTCTCTATATGAGATGTAATTTTATGTTAATTTTTTACTGTAATAACCACGTAATACATAAGAAAGTATATCTAAAATGAGTTTATGTAACAATTTTCAAGAGAATGGTTACAGCCGTTTTTGATATACCAACTTTTACCAAAACTTGGCATACTCAGTTGTTGACCGGAAATGAATAATTACATATTAAAGGAGGTTAATATGGCGAGTTTGAAAAAAATCCGTACTGCAGTTTTTTAAGGAATACACTTGTGAGACCTGAAATTGAGCTATTTATATAGGACGCCTCTCAATTTGCCTGAACTAATCAACTAATTCATACGAAAAGGCATCTAGTCAGAGTATTTATATAGCAACTTTCAAGAAAATCGTTAGAGCCGTTTTTGAGATGTGGACTTATGGCCCCACTGCTGGTTTTCCAATCTTCACCCAAAGTAGGAAAAATCCTTTGTGCACCCGACTTGTCTCAATTCTGAAGTTTCGTAGTTCTATCTTTATTAGTTTTGGAGATATGATAGTCAGATGATTCCCCACATACATACACACATTGACCAATTGCCAAAAACTACTTTTTTGGACTCAGGAGACCTTAAAACATGTAAATCAGGTGAAAACTCGACATCGAATTTTTGGACCGAATACAATACTTTCATTACCTACGGTAGTCGGCGTAGGTACCAAGTCTCCGTTATTTTCAACGGACACTTCATACCGGAAAGTTTTTATGTTTTCGGTTTGTTTAATTTTATTTATTCGTCGGAAATGTATGTGATAGATTTCTTTTTTTAAAATTACTGGTGTTGAAATCGGATTTAAAAATTAGCAATGTTGGCAGCTATGTAGTCGGGTAATGGAAGTAAAAATCCATGAAAACAAGGAAGGAATGTTGAAAAATTGTTGCATAAAAAAAGTGTTAAATAATTCAAATGTTTAGTTTCAATGAGAACGTTAAAAGAGTTGATATCGCTAGGATTAAGTTTGGTTTTAGAGATATTTAAATTTATTTTGATTTCACCACATACAAGAATATTCTTGCAAAGTTTTGCAAGAATACATGCATATATATCTCCCCCCCCCCTCCTTTCCCTCATTATTACATTATTAATAGACAGGAACAAAAAATCATGCGGTACGCACTGATTATTAACACTTTTCAACTGTGCGTACGTGTTGTTTCATATCACTTTCAGTGTTCTTTGCCTACGTTATCACACAACGGACAGACAGAAGGTCTGAAATGCATACAGATATGATAATATTCACACTTAAAAATTATCAGGACGTGTTAAAAACACTTGATGTAAACGAAAATGCAATTCCAGCAAATTTCCAATGATATCCCTTAATGTAATGGAATATTTTTATGTGGCCTATAAATCTTAATACTAATCGTACTACATTCACAGAAAAACTTTTTTTTTTTTTGTGCATATAAATAACATATCTTAATTTCTTTAAGATTTGTGTAAAGTAAAGTTATGAAAATATATAGTTTATAGAAATATCTCTCATAGAACACAGTGCTTTGGAATACTTTTGGGTGTCCCTGTACACAAACCAGTAGAGGTATTCACTCCATTTTCAATAGGGAACATCCGATAATGAACTTGAACAACATATACCACTTTCAAGAAAATCCATGAATATTTACGGGAGATAGATCGCGGACAGACAAATCGAAGGCATTAATACTTTTCAACTTTGTTGGAAAGAGTTAAAAAAGGAGAGAGAGAAACTTCACCGTTAAGGGCCCTCTTCACTCACCGCCGCCGGAAGCCGAAGCTAATGTTATTCTATGGGAAATTTTTCTTTACAAATAACTTATTAACTAATACATATTTTTAAATCCTGTTTTCACATTCTGAAAATTCTGAGCTGTTAAATTGACGTACCTTTTTTAAAAAATTATTTCTTTTTTTTTAATTTTTTTATATTTTATTTTGAAGCTGCAAAATACGAATTTTCAATGTGCGAGATTTTTTTCATTTTGCAATTTCAAAATAAAATATTAAAAATTAAAAAAATACATTTTTAAAAAAGGTCCGTCAATTTAACAGTTGGGAATTTTCTGAATGTGAAAACAGAATTTTAAAATATTTATTAGTTAATAAGTTGTAAAGAAAATTTCCTCATAGAATAACATTGGCTCGGGCTTCCGGCGACGGTAAGTGAAGAGGGCCGTTAAGGGGGTTCTCCCTATCGCCGCCAGAATATAAAACTCATGTTATTCTATGGAGAAATGTTTATATAATTATACATTACTATTATATTTTTTTAGATTGCTCTTTCACATTCTGAACATTTTAAACTGTTCAATTGGTACTCTTTTTTTTTTAAATTGATTTTTTAACTTTAATTTTGAGTTCCAGGATCTGAATTTTCACTGAGTGCATTTTTTTTTTCTATTTCTTAGCTGAAAAGGGAAATGTTAAAAATTTAAAAAATCAATTTTTTGAAAACTATTATTAATTTAACTGTTGTGAATTATCCTTATTTGAAAACGGAATAAAAATAAATAAATAAATAAATAAAGGTATGATGCATTATTTAATTTTTCATTTAATAAGAATTTTTTCCCGAAAATATTAAAATGATAAATTGATTTTTATGTAAGATTTGAAAATTGATCTTCTTCCTTTAGACTACACATCATCATCCTGTTATCAAAGAGCATTAACAGATTCTGGTGAAAAAAAAAAAAAAAGTCAATTTTTAACATTTTAATTTATTTTGTGTTAAAATGGATAGATAAGTATATATTACTGACTAAATGATCGTCTTTCAGTTGTATAAGTAAAATTTATGAAAAGATTTGTTTTTATCAATAAGAGCCAATAAAAATTTTTGAATACGAAAGCGGTGGATCAGACCCAATGCATTATTTAATCGTAATATTATTTTAACATAATTTAATTTAAGAGGAATGCTTGTAAATTAATAGATTATTGTGAAGAATAACACTTTTTCACATACTTTCACTTAATGAATATTAGTTCAGTTTCGAATTTCTTTTGTTACAGTTCTTGCTTAATGAAACTTTAATGTACCGATTCTTAATCTTAACCTATGCCGCTTCGAAATATGTCTGCAGTACTCTATTATTAATTCTTTCTTTGTATCAAATTCAGAATGTTGTCTGCATGTTATCTATCAGTATGCCACTCTGTGAAATTATATGTATCTCATGTCTTATGTCTTCTTCCATTTTTAAAACCCATAATCGCATGTGGATTTTTCTGCGCATTGCTCTAATGTATTTCTGACCACCATAATTACTGCGGTCATACTTTGCAATTGAGAGTTTCTCCTTGTCCAAGGGCACTTTTTAAAGCTCCAAGAAAGGGGCTTAAAAGCTCTAATTTACGGCTGTGGGCGTATTGCGAATGAAGTACTGGTGCTTTATAGACTTCGTGAAACGGAACTTGGACCGTAACTCTTTTGGTAGAGGTCTTGTTCAAGGTGAACTATAGAAAATATTCGCAATCTCATTTAGAGGTAATGCGTTAGATAATTGAATGGCGACTTGGAGAAGGTTACCAATTCATAAAACTGCGAGCGTTTGGTTTTGTAGAAATTTCTACCGTTAAAAAATTATTTATTTATTTTGCTATAAAAAATTGTATGACTAACTGTTCTACAATTTTGTATATTTAATATATAAATGTATTTAAAAACTGCTGGGTCGTCGTCATTTTATTTCATTTTTTCTTCACCATAAAACAGTTTATTTCTGGGTATTATCGTACAGCTGCAGAGTGAACGAATTTGACAAAGCTGTTGCTATGAAACAATCTGCCGTTCACTAATTTTGTTGCATTATTTACTGATATATAATATAAGATATGAAACTTGTGTGTAACAGAAGCAAATTCGAACAGATATAGCATGAGAACCGGAATAACCTCCGCTCTTTAGAATTAAAAAAAAAAAAAAATCCTAAAGAACTATCCGCTTTTGATGCAAATGTTTCAAACGTGCACATGATTTAACCATTAAGACCTAATGTTACCATATGGTCACAGCATACAGTAGTTTACATATCTTTTCTGGTAGACACTAGAGGTGAGCCCGCCCGGGCCCGAAACATTTTGTGTGATCAGAGCCCGAGCCCGATATTGAAAGTGGTACGCTATGCAACGCATACACAATAGTAAAATTAAATACCGTTTTCATTTTCAAATATTAATTTTCCTATTATCAATCCTCAATTTAAATAACTATATATGTTATTATAACAATTTATAATGTCTGTGTCTCTGTATACATGTATATATTTATATAATATATATCTATAGTGCAGCCCATTGTTTATAACGCGCCTATCGGGGAACAAAAAATTTATCCGAATGAGTGATATAATGAGGCCCAATATAACGAAGGAGGAAGGATTACTGTATAACACTTTGACATAATATGCATCCCGTTGAAAAAAAAGTTCTATTTAGAAAAAGGAAAGTCAAAGTTACTAAGGTTTGCAATATTATTTTGTGATTTATAACCTATCATGACTAATTATGGCATTACTAAAAGTGCTCTCAAAATGAATAAAATTTCTTTTTTTTTTTTTTTTTTTACATTTTCCAGTTGGTGAAGAATAACATAAACGGAACTTTTAGCTTGAATCCGAGCCGGCCCGAAGACTTGCATAAGATTTGAGTCCGTCTCATCTCTAGTAGACACATCTTCTAAAATCACTAGCGATTATACACATGTAAGCTCGGTAAAAGTTCAAATGGCGCTACTAATATAGTTTTTATTTAGACTTCTTTCGTTTGAAAGTAAAGAATACAAGGACTTAATGCATCAAAAATGGCGAAGAAATGGGACTAATATACCATATTTCCAAAATAGACGGAAAATAGTTAGCTGTCGATAATTCCAGAGCCCCCGAGCTCTACCTTCCTGCTCTTCAATATCTTTACCTTAACTTTTTTTCGTGCATTTTTGTATTGGTATTAGTTGATTTTCTGTTTTTTTTTTTTTTTTTTTTTTTTTTTACTTTATGAGTCTGTGTTTTACTTTTTTTCTCATGCTAAATTGCTATGGTTTGTCATTTTTCATCAAACGTTGACGCCTGAAATATAAAAAAATATATCTACATTTTCACTTTGTTAACATCACCGAGGACAATTTTGGCTGGCAATTGAAACTTAAATGCGAAAAAATAATTCAGGCATTAATAGGTTAATAAATATAAAATATATTTTGTTCTTGATAAAAAAAATAGTTAAAAATAGTTTCACATAAAGCCTTTGTCATGTTTAAAAGAGATTCTCTTGTTTAGGTAGATAAATCTTACCTTGATATGTGCTTTGTGCTATGGAAAATAAATAAATAAATAAATTAATTAATTAATTAAAAATTAAGCCATTTATATGCCTAATTGACTTCATCTTTCTTGAAAAAAAAAATATATATATATATATACATATTGAATTTTATTTATGAGAATTAGTAATAAAGAAATTTTTTTTACATGTTTTCTGCTAAAAAGTGTCAATAGAGAAGTACCTAAAGTCAACTTATCTTCAAAGTCTTGTTTGAATAGTTTGACAAGTGAGACCAGTTCTCTTACCGTATTTCGAAGTGAAAGAAGTATTTTTTTTCTTAGCGTACGTAATTCGGGTCTGTATATGAGGAAGATCCCATATTTGACCGGGTTATGAAGAGTATAGAACAGTTATTTATGCGATTATGAATACGCTATTTAAAAAAGAACAATAGAACTATATGCAGTATAATGTTTTAGCTGAATAAGAACTCATTACTACTATTAAATTAAATTTCATTTAAGAAAATTGCTTTGAGCATAACAATTATTAAAAATAGTCTTATATAGCTTACATATCGCATCGTATATTTATACAATGGGAAATTAATTATATTTTTATCCATTTTAAAAAACAAATAATCATTTTAGGTAGAATATCTAAACGTATCAAAAATTGTCTGAACGAAGCAAAGACTATTGTTTGTGGTGCATATAGTGATAGATAGAAGTGAAGGTACATTTTTCGAATTTAGATATTTTGCCGAATACATAAAGAAACATTTTATGTAATTGGAACTCCAGGAATGTGAAAGACATGCTGTACCTTATATACTTCGGCAAAGGCTTTGTACCGAAGGCTAGTAGGAGACCAACAACAAACAAACAAACAAACAAAAAGTTTGAGATTACTTGTAAATGCATTATAGCTGTAGCATATGATCATAAGTCTTTCTTTTTTTTTTAACATATATTTATTTGTATGAAAATAGCGCGTATATTCATGGCGATGTAAAGCTTTCTTCAACAGCATCGAACATTTTTTCCCTCTTTTCTTTATTAATAAAAATACAAAGCTCTCAAACCAATGCAATATCTTTTTTTAGAGAAATTAACATATTACATAAGATGCAAAATACTGCAATAAGAATATAAAAAATATTAAATACATGATGAAATCTAAGTATCCTTACTAAAGAGTATCTAACAGCGCAAGCGTTGACAAAATTTTTTGCGTGATTTATCAGCCGAATGTGTAGAGTTAGTCTTAAAAATAAATAAATAAAACAGAATGGAACAAACAGAATAAATAAAGTATATATATATATAAACTAAAAATACATAAATCTATACATGATATTTTGTAATTCTAAAACTCACATTTTTCTTGCTTTTACTATTTGAATTTGTATCCTTAATTAGTTAAATGAGGTATTTCGCATTCTTTCACTTGCCAAAAGTTATTAGCAAATCTTTGTTTTAAGGAAAATCGTTCTGGTCAGTCTCTTTATGGAAGGCCTAAATTTTTACAATCCGTTAAAGGCGGCTTAGTTCACTTAAAACTTATTCAAAGCTATTCCAGAGTTTCCCCCAGGTTTAAAAAAGAGCAGGGCGCTGCTAGTAAAATAAAGGGCATTTTCTGAATTCACGAGGGCAGTTTTGGATACTCAAGGCACATTTAGCATTTAAAATCCAGACACTTATTTTAAATTTCGATTTTAGGTATAAATAGAAGAAAAAGTTTTAAATTTTAACTTTCTTTACACCTTAGTTTTATTTGTTACTGATGTATGAACGAATGTTGATTGTTATACACAATACATTTATTTATAACATAACTTCAGTTTGAAGGTTATTTTCAATAAAAGGCAGTAAAGGGCGAAACTTTTTTAGATTATGGGCAAGAAGGGTGTTATTTTTTCAGTCATAGGGCAGACAGGGCGCGGCGCCCTCCTGAAACTGTCTTGGGGAAAATCTGCTATTAAAAAACATAGACCAAGTAAATATAACTGGTTTCAAAAGTAAATTAATAAAATCCGTTTTATCTCATTTTGAAATTAATATAGAAGAGGGGATCAAACTGCTGTGAATGTTACAGTTTATTTAAAAGTAGCACTTATATATTTAACAATTTTATTTGCCGTAAACACTTAATTTTCAAAACAAATTACCGATTTGAAATTTTAAAGTGTCGGGGAACTTACTGAAATTAAATAGAAATAATATTTTTTAATTTTCAAAGGCGTAATTTTACAACTAATCAGAATGGAATAGTTTTTCTCTGGGAAATACATTAATTTTTCTTTGCCATTTTACAAAAAATAAAATAAAATAAAAACCTATAAAAAGTGTTTTATTTAAAGGAAAATAACTGTAAAATTTAATATTAAGAAATATAGTTGAAAATATGTTTGGAATATTTTTCTATTTTGTTCATTAAAAACAAAACATATTTGTTATACATTTCCATGAGTACAAAATATGTATATATTAATATCCATAAATTTATAGAGGTTTCGAGGGCGCAGAAAAAATCTTCGTGAGAAAAATGTAGAAATTATGATTAATGACTACCGTCCTGTTCTACATTTAGTTGTTTTTAGTGAGTGGTCACCTGGGAATGCAATCCCATGGGTAATTTGCAATTCTGGGATTTCGTGATTGCTTAGATTTGATATAAAAGCTTAGACCAATATTAAAGGGGATTATCTAAAATACTTTTTATTTCTTTTAGAGGATGCAGTTCCCTTTCAGCTTTATTTATTTATTTATTTACTATTATTTTTTCAATTTTGCAACGAAAATTTTGATTGTATTATACTTTAACATTAATTAAAATAATAATAATAATAATAATAATAAATAAATAAATGTTAGTCTTCATATTTAGTTATAACAATAAAATTTTGAAATCTTTACTTAATTTTTTACATTCATGCTTCAATTTCTTTTACATGCATTCCTTGGAATATATCATATAAAATTGTTCCTGGATTTTTAAGAACTTGTGTTTTTAGATTTAATATAATATTTTTACTGTCATGTGTCGTGAAAAACGAGAAAATCTTAGCAATTCTAAGTTTAAACTTTTTTTTTATTATTATTGTTGTTGTTCTTTTAAATGATTATTAATCCTAATTAGTGGTAGTTCAGTCCGTAATTTTATCAAAAATATTATTAAAAACATGTAAGAAAAATTAAACATCTAGCTTTATTTCATTAAAATAAAATAAAATAAAATAAAGATTTACATTTTTCATACATGAAAGTCGAGAAAAGATGAACATGGAAAAAACGAATTTAAAATTGAATTTGCAAAAATAAGAAATTAAGAGCATAAATGTTCCATAATTTCTGTTCATAGCTATTTCTGATATATGAATGAAAGTTTTTTATTTATTTATTTATTCCAACCCTAATAATTCTAATAGTATTAACATTTCACATCTAAAATATCAGATGTATAGGTATGAGTTATATCAATATTTTAAAAAAATTTACGGTAGAAAAACTTAATAATTTATTTAATAATAAAGATACAGTTTTGAAATTTCGTCAGTATATTTATATTTAGAAATGGTATATCAATAATTTGATCCAGTAATAATAATAATAGACGATATTTTGACGATATTTAGAACATTGTTCCTTAAGTAAATTTATAAACAATATTCTTACTTCTTAACATATATATATATATACATATATAATTTTACTTTAATGTCATAAAATGAAAAGTAAGCAGTTGATTATCGAAAATGTAATTGTAGATGTTAGAAGTAACCGGATAAAGAAACAAAACGTTTAAAGTAGCCAATGGCCATTTACACGTTATCTTGATGTAATTTGAAAATATGTACATACATAAGGGCATAAAATCATGCAAAATACGCTTAGAAAATCATATTATGTTCTATAAAGAACGTTATTTCTGAATATTTCTCAGAATAAAAAATTATTTAAATAATATATGCTTGTAAATGCTTTTTCTGGGGATCTTAGGATTGTAATCCCTAGTGGTCCCTCTTACATTTCCAATTATTTTATTGAAATGTGAACATTCTGGAAAACCGATGTTTTACAACAAAGCTCAAAACACGCATCCGATGACGTATATGTGCCATCGATTTAGAATATAAAAATATGAGTATAATTTTTTTCTTGAAACCCAAATAAAATCACGTGACTTATGAGTTTTTCCATTTGAGTTGTCTCCTGTGTCTTTTTACCACTTCATTCATCAGAATATTCTCAGATTTTTTTTTTTTTTTTTTAAACTTAATTTTATCGATATACGAAGTCTGGAATTGGGATATTAAATGTACAATATCCGTTTTTTGGGATTCGAGTCTAAATCATATTCATCATGTGATTTCTAATTCTCTATTTGCCTGTGAATTTTCTCATTTGATAAAAAGATTTCCTTATAGAATGCTAAATTTCCCCATACAAAATACAAACATTATAATCTTGCATTTTCCACTGCAGTGGTCACATGTGAAGGGTTTTATGCCGTAACACGAATAAAGTCTATTGTTTTGAAAGCAACTATTAGTTTTATTAGTGTTTCCCTCGATGATTTTGTTAGGAAACTTCCTTTAAATCTAGAGCTGCTTTTTTTTTTTTTTTTTTTTTTTTTTTTTTCCCCATCATACTTTAGTAGTAAGTTTTTACTTATTTTTTAAATTATTATTATTATTTTCTGTAATTACCATTTCATCAATCCTGAAAGCCTTCGAGATTTTGAGAGGAAGCGGAAATAGGATTTGGGATAGTGATCTTAGGATTGTAATCCCTAGTGGTCACTCTTACATTTCCGATTATTTTATTGAAATGCGAACATTCTGGATAACCGATGCTTTACAACAAAGCTTGACACGCATCCGATGACGTATATGTACCATCGAATATGAAAATATGTATATATATATATATATATTTATTTATCCCAAATAAAATCACGCGACTTATGAGTTTTTCCATTTCAATTATCTCCTATGTCTTTTTACCCACTTCAGTCATTGCAATTGTATAGTGTGCTCTGTAATGGACAACAAATAGTTAATCTGAACCATGCTTTGATTGTCAAATGACCACTGTGGGTAACAAGACACGGCAAGGTTTTTTATTTCATGATAATACACCATCAATCAATTCAAAACTTGTCAAAGACACGTTAAAAGACCTTTCCTGGGAAGCACTAGTTCACCCGCTGTATTCACTAGACCTTGTTCTTCCAGATTACTACTTGTTCCGCTCGATGGCACACGCACTTTCTAAGCAGCACTTCACATCGTATGGCAAAGTGAAAAAGTGGTTCTCTGAATGGTTTGTCTCCCTGGACGCTAAGTTCTATAGGGAGTTACCTGAAAAGTGGGAGAAATGTGTAGCTGGTAATGGACTTTACTTTGAATAAATTGCATGTCCTGTTTCTGCAAAAATTATCGTGTTTTCTTTGCTTACAAAATCCGCGTAATTGACTGGTACACCTAGTACTGTGGTCAAGATACTAAAACACAAAGAATGGAGAATGATATTCTTCAATCTTCATTTGTTAAAATCCTTATATATTAAATCAAATTAACGGATCTTTCAGATTTGGTTAAGTTTAGAAAATGTGTACAAATTATAAACTCATTTGGGCATAAAGACATTGACACTTGCTCTGTCAACTTTAAACATTAAAAGTTCTTTGATAGTCGTTCTTGGTAATCAAATTAATTCCTATTTTCATCACTTTTTTAAAATAGTCAAAAAAATTTAAGAATCTGTAATTTGACTTTTAAAATATTTTTTGTTCCTGTTGATGTTAATATCTATTCAATATCTGTATGATGTTGTATGTGTTTCTGAACTCAATTTTTGTACCTATGAATAAGCATGTTTTGGAAGAAGGTTGTTTTAACCAAAATTGATTTAAAAAAGAAAAAGAATACCAGTTGCTCATGTAAAAGAATGACCTATACAACGTATTGTAGTTTCAGTTTACTACACTACAATGAAGTTCAAGATGTTACGTATGTATTTGGTATGTACTTAGGAGGTTCAAGGACGAACAAGATGACCGAGGAAAAAAAAAAAGCTTTTATTATCTTTCCTTTTTTTTCTATTCTGTTTTAGGCTATATCATTCACGCTAGAAAGTAATTAATTCTTTTGGCATTATTTTTGAAAACTGTAATTGTCTGTTTGTGTTTGTATATGTAATTTGTTCTTTTCACTGACATGATGATCTTCATATCTCGTGCTACTCACCTATAAAATTATGGCTTTTTGTTCTAAAATACACAGAAAGAAGCTTTTAAAATATAGAAACACTGACCTTGAAAACTCCAAGAAGTAAGTTTTTATCTTTATTCGTGATGCAATTTGGTGTCGTATCCAGCGTGACCTCTCCGCCATGCTTTGTCAATCACTCGTGTGTTCGAGCGTCAGTCTGAAGAATAAATGCTTCGCTCCCCTTAACTGGAAATTTATTCACGGCATTTGATGTAATAACATATTTTGGCATTCTTAGATGGGAAGGAGTTATCGTGTCAGTAGAACTATAGAGAATCCAGGAACTTCGGAAGAAAGCTTTCTGCTTTTACTGGGGAACAATATCTTTGCAAATATCAAAATGTATTCTTTCTAGAATAAATTTAAATTTGATAATGATCTTAATCGTATCGTAAAAGAGGAATAAGATAGGATAGATATGTTGTATTTTCATTAAATTTGTTTTAAAAAGTAAATTTTTTGTTAGAATAAGTGAATGAATAAGAGATTGTTTGTATATAGTTTTCAAATAACTATTCCATAAAAATCGAATGTATTGGTAAAATCTGATTTAATAAAATTCTTGTAGGTAATGAGAGAGAAAATTTTTAATGTGAACCTAAAAAAAATTGTTTAAATTAAAAGTTTTGTGTATTTTCTATATTACGATTAATAAAACTGTATGTGGAAATTTGAACTGATATGAAACAGATTGTTTGAATGCCAAACATAATGCTACATGTATGCTTTGCTTTGTAAACAATTAAAATAGTTTACTTGTTCAAAGAAGTAATAATATAACTGTTAATCGTATTCTAATAAAATAAGTTTCCTAAAGATAAAAAAAAAAAAAAAAATCTTATTGCTTTATACGATCTGATTTTACGTTATATCTATTGGTGGACATCTGGTACATTTTAGCATCTTTAGGCTTCAGTAATCATAATGTATTTAACATACATCTTTTTATAAACAAGAAAACATGTTTCTTGTAAATTTGTTGTAATATACATTCATCATTAAGGAATATAAGGAACTATGATTGGAAATTGCTCAAAATGCATTTTAAATTGTACTATTCGTTTTAAATACATGTTGTGCTTATACAATTTACAAATAATATTCAAGACTATTTCAAATTAGTCAAACACTTTGTTTTCAATTGGATTAACTGATGGAAGTGCCTTGCTTTACGAAATTTAAATAGGTAGGGGAGACTGGGGTAAAATGGACCACTTTTGTAAATTTTAAGTGCTTACTAATGATTTTTAGCTATTGAAAATGTGTGTGCTTATTTACCTATATTGTTTTTAACTGTTGCATTCTGTTAAAAAACAATGATTAAGTTTACTTTTTTTAATATAAAATTTTTAATAGCAACTGGCAAGTGGACCATTTTACCCCGAGCTCGGGGTAAAATGGTCCATGGCAAGGGGTACTGTGGACCACAGATAAAATTATAAAGAATATTAATATAAATGTATTTTTTAATAGTATAAAATGTAGAGTGCATTGTGTTTGTTTATTCATGGCTTTAATTCGGGCATTTAATGCAATATTAATGAACATTAAACTTAGCAAATGATACTCCAAAGTATTTTTGTGTCACTGAAAGTCTTCTATTTTCTGGTGAAGTTAAGGGGCATCGGAGGCTCGTTACAATATTTTGAAAATCTACTAGGTACTCATCAATAATCTCAGCATAAATTAATACATCTTGATTAGATTTTCATCTCATGAATCTCACAAAAAACAGATTATTTATCATTTATTTGTGTGATTAAGCCTACAGAATAAACAACTGAGTTTTTGGGTTGAAAATTTCGACCGAAATGTTTTTTCCAACTTTTATTTCATTAGTATTAAAATTAGCACCTTGCCGTGAAATTATATCTTCATAATTGTATCACTATAAACAAATGTCAATAATAGGGGGGGGGGGGGGGGGGTCCATTTTACCCCATGATCCATTGTACCCCCAGTCTCCCAAATGTCCAGGAAATTTATCAATACGAAAGCTTTCACATACACAAAATTTTAAATAAGAGAATAGGGCTGTTAATAATTTCTTCTAATAAAATACAGGGTAAGAAAAAGCAGCGTGAGTTCCATGTCAGATTATTACGTTTAGTATAGGTGTATGGATTTGTATGACGACCCTATTAATATAGAAAATGAATACAGTTTGGGCTGCATGTCTCTGACTGACACGTTAATTCTTTGATGCTTTGAAGTGAAACACCCGTAAACGATTTTTCGCAGTTACACACACACACACACACACACACACAAAAAAAAAAAAAAAAAAAAAATCATGTAGCTATGCACTCTCTGCTCCTGTAATTTTTCAGGATTTATATACATAGCTGTCAACTTGTACGTTTTTTTTTTTTTTTTTTTTGCTACCGGAAAGTTTTAATCGAAATTTTTAATAAGTTCAGCAATTTTCTGTGATTACACATGATAAATTTTTTTGCTAAGAAATACTGGTGTTAGAAAACCGTACACGTTGGCAAATATGTATATACATTATCAAGTTTTTTACCTGAAATCTCAAGATTTTTTTTTCCTTCTTTTCAGGTGTATTTTTTCGTCAAAAAAAAAAAAAAACATTATTTACTTGCATATTTTTTTTCACTATTCACGCGTCTTGTTTGTTAGCCACGTTTACTTTTTTTCCTCTTCATATTATTTCTTTGCTTAAAAAGGAACAAAAATTTTTTTTTTATATTATTATCTATTATTAGTAAAGAGTTATAGTGCCTTATAAATTGTAATATTCTTATTTTTTAGTCCAGAATACATATAAGATATATAAGACTGAGAAAAATAGTCAATCGTATTTTGTACTGATGACCTTTTAGTAAGAAGGATTAATACATTTCTGACAATATCGCTTTTTCCAAATTTGTTAAATTTTCGATGCTTTGAAGCGAAACAATCCACACATAAATGCGTACATAAACTGATAAACGTATAACTTCTTTTTTTAGTCACAAAAAAAAAAGAAATATATACACATTATGCGCGCTCCCTGCTGCGTTATTTGTTCAGGATTTATATACATTATC
This sequence comes from Salticus scenicus, assembly GCA_963930645.1. Taxonomy (NCBI): domain Eukaryota; kingdom Metazoa; phylum Arthropoda; class Arachnida; order Araneae; family Salticidae; genus Salticus; species Salticus scenicus. Next base: position 173,832,211 of record OZ005652.1, on the reverse strand, counting down.
CAGTTTTCCACCTGAAGTCTCAAGAATTTTCTTTTTTCCTTCAAGTTTATTTTTCCATCAGAATAAAACACGTGTCGTTTGCTTATATTTTTTTCAATATTCACGTGTCTTTTTTGTTAGCCGCGCTTTCTTTTTCTACTTCATTTTATTTCTTTGCGTAGAGACGAAAAAATAGAAAGAAAAGTTGTAATTCACATTCTTATCTGTTGTTGGTAGAGAGCTCACCTTGTCATTTTATTCGGTTTTTATCTTGTTCCTTATCCAGTTTGAATCGGTAGATTACTCGGTCACTTGCTTCGTCTTAAATATTAGCATAAGTGTGAGTTAATTGAATTATTGTTTCATTACAGCACTTAATTCGTAGTCACTTCTTATGAAAATTGTATTTAGTGAGTATCATAAAGTCGATGTTTTCCTTTTTGTATTTATACGTTCTCATGTTTTTTGGTTTTTCGAACTTGTTTTGAATTTTAATTGAGTACTGACAAATTTAATCTGCAAATAAATGCTTCAAAAGTGGGTGATCATTTTGCACCATTTTATATATATATATATATATATATATATTTTTTTTTTTTTTAACTTAAGCATCAGACTTAGTTTATGTGAGATTTATGTAATGTTAATGATCGCTATCATGACTTTCACTATTTTTTTTTCTATGTGTTACTGTGTTTTTTGTTTATTTCGATTCATTTAAAATTAATTAGTGTTTAATTTTTATAGTAACGATTTATCTGTGCAGAAAATGATAATTTGTAGATAGCTTACCCTCATTTAAGAAACGTTTCATCTACCTTTATAGCTTTTATTTTCTTTTTACCCTCTGACGAGTCTAAAACAATATTTCACTTAAGTATAAAGATTTTTATTTATTCCTTTGCCATGATTAAAATTTTTTTCGTGTTTATTTTTGTGCTTTCCAACATTTCTATATTTTCATTAATGTTTTCGATTTTTGGCTGCATCTATTTTGTTTATTTAAGTGTATTTGTATATAATTTCAATGGAGGCTTGTTTTTAAAAAATAATTTTTCTTCTCTTATTGGTTTTGGATTTAATTTAATTGTAATGTGTATACGGGAGTGTTTTAATTTCCTGTAATTGATTATATATTTTAAAGATCATTTATATCAATAGATTATATATATCAATAGATCATTTGAATATAAAATTCGGACTGAAAAATTTTATTTTATTGTTAGCGTTTATTGCACCTATCTTGAATTATATGTTTTTAAAACCTTGATTTCGTATTTAAGTTCTTAAATATTGGTCTTTATATACATTATAAATTGCCAAGTTCATGTTTAAAAAAAAAAAAAAAAAAAAAAAAATGTGAGGATACAGAATTTCATATTTTAAAATCTAATTCTCTCTTACATAAATAAAAATTTCCAATAAATGAAATGTTTTCCATACACTGGTAAAATGATGAACAAAATTTAAGAATTCTATCATGAAAATGCTTCGAAATATGACAAGACAACAACAGAAGAAAAAAAAAAAAAAATTGTTTTCCAATATATCTAATTATCACCATTCTTCAGTAGTAAAAGCCTTGTGGCAAATCGCGTTTCATAGGTCATATGCAAATTGTAAATGAAAAGAATCATGCAATTAAATATGTATATTTATTTACATTTAAAATTGCGACTAAATCATCAACAACATTGTTTTAAGCATATCTCCATAACTTTTAAAGATGCAATGCTGAAATTTTGTATATAAGCTTCGATTTGGATGTTTAATTTTTTTAACTAAAAGTTGTTTACTTGTCGATGTGTGTAAGTAGTGATTAAAAAAAAAAAAAAAAAAAAAATTAGTAATATGTACATTCACATAGTAGGGGAGAGTGGGGTTGAATGGGATGCAGGATGAATGGGACAATAGCTAGATTTTTATGTTTTGCAAGTACCAGAAACTTGACATTTTTTCTGATATATGGCAATACTGAGGTCATTCATAAGTGTAGTTTCAGAATTGTGCTATCCATAGAAAGACAGAAAAAAAATAAAAATAAATAAAATAAAAATAAAAATAAAAATAAAAATAAAAAAATAAAGTGTTTTTTTCAGCTGCCAAAGTAAGTTTTTACTGATTCAATTAAGTAGTAGTTAAGACATTAACTATTTGCTTAAAGTTAACATAACTGTTATATGGTGAAAAGGCTTAATCTTTTATTGTATTTATGATATTCAAGAAGAATATTGACAATTGTTCCTTAAGTCTATTCCTGTTTTATATGATCATGCGGTAGTGGGGATGAATGGGACACTCCCCACTATGTGTTAATTTAAAATTATGCACAAGAATTATACTAAAACAAATCGTAAATAGATTTTCAATATTTTTATAACCTGTAGTTCAATAGTTATAACATGTAATTATAAAAGTAGCATAGATTTACTGAAGAATAGATTGAAATTAATTATTCTGATTTTTGTTTATAATAATTATGATTAAAAAAATTATAAGTTAGAATATTCAATGCAACTTAAATCAATATATAAAACAATTAAATAAATAAACTAATAATAATTTGATTAAAATTACAATTTGAATCAAGCTAATTAAATAAATCCCGGTGATTATTAATGTAATACAGAATAGAATGCTGATTTTTCCCGATCAGTCGGAAACAAAAATTTATCTGGATAATTTTTACTCTTTTGTAATGATTTATCTCTTTCTAGTGTGTTATTTATTTATTTATTTTTAGAATAGATTTTATTAGATTAAATTTTCAAAGACTAAAGCACTAGGAACTGTGCGAACCAAAGGACTTTTGCCTTTTGATGTTAATTTGAGTCAATACATCAGTTTATGTTAATTACACTAAATTCATAGTGTGTAATAAAATCACATAAACCAATTTAACTTTAAAAATTTATTTACTTTACATTTTGTTTTCTTTTCTTTGTTAAATCCAGTCCTGTCCCATTCATCCCCAATCATGTCCCATTTATCCCCATAGGTGGGGATGAATGGGACAATGCACATGCATATATAAAAAAAATTATTATTAATTAAATATGATAACTTTAATAAAAAGTTAGTATGTTTATATGTAACTGATTACTGAAGTGTACTTATGAGCAATGTTACAAAATTCTGAATTACATATGGTGAACGTTATCAGTAAAAACATGAAAAACTTCCCATTCATCCCCACTTTCCCCTATCTTTTGAATTTTTAATAAAATCTATGCGCTAAATTCAAATGATCGCAATTCAGTTAATTCTTTGATGCATGCAAGAAAAAAGTAAGGTACTACAATGTTTATTAATAATTTATTCACTTTTAAATAATATAAATAAAAAATAAATCTTCTGTCGATTTATGTTTAAGTTGCTCTATATTTAAATTGAAAATGACGTAATTTTCAGAGTTTTTTCATTCGACGTGCCTTGAATTTAGGTTCTAAATTATTTTTAAAGAAAACATTCAAATGAATGCCTTCAGATAATTGAGTCTGAACTCAATTCCATCACAATTACGAAAACTTTAAAACGTTATTTTTACTTAACTTAATTAAAAAACCAGATTTTTTTTTTTTTTTTTTCCAAAAGTACTTTATACATAATTTTGTACCGTTTGTATAGCTAAAAGATGCTAGTCACTTTCGATTGTGAACATTTTTCTATTATATGGGAAAATAATCGCATATTTCCTTTTAACTTTTGCTGTAGAACAAATTTGGCACATTAAAGGTTCATTCAGTAATGAGGAACTATTAACAGACTGGGGAAGAGGAAGGGCTAAAGAATGATACTGGAATACTGTCTGTTATGATAATAAAAATAAAGTAAAGTATTAATATTATTTGAATGAAAATAAAATGGCAGAGTGCCTTTGATAGTCTTCTAGTGGTGATGAAAGAATTCTTTCTTTTAAGCATTGTTGTATTATTTCACAAAGTAATAAATCTAAATTATGATTTAAAACTGTGCCGTGTTGTATGAATGTTATTGTAAGTAAATGCAAATCAGTTAATTGTAAATTGATTTATCTAGATGTCTCAATAAATCTGAATGTTGTTATTTAAATAAATAAATAAATAAATAAAAAATTATGTCAAAGACAGAATTTAGTCTAATACGGAGGACTATTAGTTTCAATCTAAAATTTAGTTTTAATTTTTATATCTCATTTTTTGACCGTAAAACTGGGCCACGTACTTTTTAAAATGACTGAAATGAATTAAAGTGAAGTGCTGCCACCTGAATTTCATACTTTAGTTAATTTAAAAAAAAAAATCTAATTGCCGTGTCGGAAAACAGTTTGGATTCGGAAAAATCGCCTCTTTCATTTGGTACCGAATTTATTACGATAGAACTCATATTTCTAATTTATTTTGGTGTTACACAAAATTGGTCTACAAAACCTCGAGATTGAAACTAATAGTCCTCCGTCCTAAATATATATATATATATGGGTCAGATTTTGAATGGTTGATTTAATTGGTATTAAAAAAAGACGGTCCTAATTTCTTTGCATCTCCAAATTTACAATTGAGGAGAACACGTGTGAAACTTTCTTATCTAACTCATTTTGAATAGAATTACTCCGGATTTATCCAACTCTCTTCTTTTAGTTAATGTTAATGTATGCTGATTTTTTAAAACTATATCACTTACAGTCACATATTAATTTTTTGTTTTTCACAGTGTGTAAAATGTACTTCTTTTTATATGTTTGCTTTCCTGAAGTTCCGTCTCATTTAAATTTAAAGACCTTTTTAAAACTTTAAAAGCTGATTTAATAGCTATTTTCTGGTTGATAGATTCTGATTCAGCCTTGAGTTATGCCTTACTTTGCTGGAATCTGCTTCTTATATCCAGTAATGGGATTCTATAATCTTTTTATTTTTGAAACTTTCGAATTATAAATCATATCGTTTAGAAATTAGGCCGTTACAATTGTTTTTACAAATAAGAAACATTGAAATCATTAAGGATATTTTCTAATTATATAATTTTCCTCCCCGTCTTTTTTTTTTTTTTTTTTTAAATAAATTATTACAAAAGAATAAGAAGGGGTTCTCTGCAAATAGGCGATAATGATGAAATTGAAGAATGTTTCAATTTTTAAACAAAAAAATTATCAAATATGCGCTCAATATGTTCAACACACTTAAACAAAAACAAAATTTTGACATTTGCAGCTGTTTAAAAGTATTATAATAATAATGGTCTTTCGAAGCAAAATGGAATTAAATAGGACGTTTAGGAGAAGAAGCACATGTGTTATTCGTGATTTTGCCAAACGTGATTTGAAAAGTTTTATTCAAGCTATGTGTTTTGTTAAACATGAAAACTCATTAGTAAAATTGGTTCTCCAAACAGAAAAGATCATTTATAGGTTTTCTGTTTTCAACTTTCTGTTTCTAACTCGATGAATCTTTTTAGTATGTTTACCTATAATCGCATTGAATGAAAATGTCTTTGATCAAATATCAGACATTTTTTAATATGGCTCTTGTCATATTAAATATATGTGAAAACAGCAGTTTCTTTCCGCCTGTCCTTCAGATTTGAAGATGTAGAACTTATAATAAAGATCAGATCCCTGTTCAAATCTGTTGAAAAATTTATTTAAAAACTTTTTTAAAAAATCTTTTTTAAATGTGGCGTTTTTATTTTTGTATTGTAACAGCATCAAATAGTTTTAAAGAAGTATAATATTTAAAGTTATTATTATTATTTTTTTTTTTTTTTCCGTGAAAAATTTCGATTATTCATCTATTTATTTTAATTCCATAATCAACGAGAACTAAAACCTAGCAAACTTATCGTTCACTTACAAAGAACACTCGTTGCTAAATAATTAATTTTTTGGTTACTTTGTGGATTTTTTTTAATTATTATTATTTACTTACTATTTAAGCAAGGTTATTATGGTACCTGCAGTTTAGCTAAAATTTGGAAAGCTCAGTGAAATTGAAAAGTTTATTAAAAACCAGAGAAAATTCAGGAATAACATTTTGGAAAATATATATCTATATACATATATTTATTTATTTATTTATTTTAAATTTTAGGGCTTTATAATGGAGAAAAAAATTCAATTATATGGCTTTTCCCCAACAATAGCAAGTTAATAAAATTCCTAGACTGGTTCAACTGACTTACATACGTTAAACATGTTAAATTTTCCGCTGCATGATTGTATGTCTCCCATTTTACTTTTAACCGTCCTAGGGTGTTTGTGTCTTTTTTTTTTTTTTTTTATGCATTTCCAATGTAACTTTTTCTTTCTACTTTAAGAGGATTAAGAGAGACAGAGAAATCCCAAAGAATCTTTTCCCCTGATTTATGTAACAACCCTGTTAATTTTTGAGTTCAAAAATTCTGTATGATCGTAGGTTTTTGTGCATGTTGATAGTAGAAAATTGAAATTTTTATTATGGTATAAATAGTGTTTCGGGGCAAAATTTCATAAGAGAAATTTTGATAAATGTTTCTTCACTCTGGGATCTGAAGTTCATTTTGTATATTTTAAATTAATTTTGAAGTGATATTGTATTAGAATTGACTTTTATTCTCTCCTCTTTCTTTTTAATTATTAAATCCAGCAGATGGGTTTGCTTATTCTCTCGTACATTCTCAGTTTTTGTTAATTATTTTTTGAGGTAAAACTTACTAAACTCTGTTAAATTCTAAATATTATCATCTTTTCTTTAGGTCATTCGGTTGCCGAGACAGTCGACCTTTCTGTATACAGCGTCTCGATTGGTGTCGGTATCCGTCGACTTGCTTCGACCGCCTTTCAATATGTCGCTGACTCGGCCCACCAGATGGCCACCTTCCTATCGGCCTGCGTAAATGAACCAGAGCAACTGGCTAATCTTCTTGGCCGTGAGGAACACTTCCAGCTGTCTCACCAAGAACAGTTGGCCCTTGATGAACGTCTCACCAGGGCATTCCAGGCACTCAAACTACCAGAATGGTGGAATATGATGGGTACAGTCTCAGAAGGTATACATGGATTACTGTCATTTTTTTTTCTTTCTTAACAATGAAAAAGGAGTCATGCAATAATCTTCATGCATGTAAAAACATTTTACTACAATAAAAAGCAAGTAAAAGAAGGGTTATGTTCCTTTGGTTATGTTCCTTTTTCTTCAAGAAGAAAATTTTTCCAATACAAATTATTGGAAATAAAAATCAAAATTTGTAAATAAAACGTTGACCACTTTTTAAAGTGCATACAACCATATGGAATGCATCCATGCAAAAATTAAGGTCTTTACTTACCCTTTTACAAATTTCCTGTAACGTGTTTAAAAAATATTAGTAACATATATGGGGAAAAAAAATAGAATTGGAATATCCAAAACGTTGGTGAAGGTGATTAAAATTTGGCGTGTTTCAACTTCGCTTGCATTATCATATCGATTTCAATGTATGATTTTGCGATATGGTTACATATTGCATTTTACGTAGTTCTGTTTGATTAATTATATAAAAACTTTAAATAATTGTTCGTTATCGAAAATTTTAAAGTATACCATGTAGTTTGTATGAATCAAATACAAAATGAAACGTACTTATTGTGTCATTGAAAGGGAAATCGTTATAGATGATATAAATAAACCTGAATTTGTTTAGGTTAAATTCGTCGCATCGAAATATAGCACGATAGCTAATGCTTATAGGTGCCTTTTACAATCCATTTCCAATAATGTAGTAGATTTAGTCACGTAATTGTGGCGGTGCTGTAGCGATATTGGGGTGAGAGGTTGTAATCTATCTATCTATCTATCTATATATATATATATATATAAAGAAATATCTGTCTGCCTCTGGTACTCACAGTAGTGATCGCAGAGCTACAAAACTTGGCAGATAGACACCTGGAACCCTGTAGGTGTGCACCTCATCCAGAATTTTTCGAATTTTAATTTTTTTTTTCTTTTTTTTCCGATTTTTAACCATTGGCTTCTCTGTTTCATTTTTGTAAAGTTTATTCTTTCATTTCAATCGTCTGCGTATGTCAGCAACGGCAATTACGCTATTTATTTTTTATTTACTTAATTCATTCATTTGAAGGCGAAATCTTTTTTCTTTTTTTAATTTATTATATTTATTGAAAACCAAATGGTAATGTATTAGACAAAATTAAGTATATTAAATTTTAAATTAAAAAAAGTATTTATAGTAGATAAGTTTATATATAATTTTTATAATATACCAACTTTTTATTTTTATTTTATTTTATTTTATTTTTTATTAATTCCTTTAAAAGAAAAATATTTTTATTTAGTTATTTATTTTTTAATTTAGCATTTATCGGGAAAAAATGGTAGTATATAGTAATAAGTATTAAACTGATTAAAATTAAAATTTAATTACAAATAATTTCTTTTTTATTTATTTAATTCCCTTTAAAAGAGAATATACTTTCTATTATATTGGTCGGAATCAAATCGAAATATAGTGTGAAGAGCGGGGGCTATAACATACATGGTTCAAAAACTAAAATATTTAATAGACGCTGAGATACAGTCATCTTTAAAATCGTAGTTCGTAAATAATAGCAGATCCACCTGTCGTCGATAAATACCCAAATTGAAGTGCCCGAGAAATACCTTTCTACAAGCAGTGGGAACCTGTACCCGATGCAGTGCGGGCGGAAAAAGAGCTGCCGTAGGCAGCAGGTACCCGAAGCGAGGTTTAGAGCATTTTCAGTGTAGGTATATATATATATATTAAGTTTTTATTTATAATGTGATATAAAAAAATAAGTGATTCAATTCTTTTGAAAATTCATTTAAATATAGTGACCAGCGAAGCGGGCGTAGCCTGCTAGTTCATTATATAGAAATGTATTCGTGCTTGGTTAGATAAGCCCACTCTCGAGTACGAAATGATGCTTCGTAGAAACATCCCCAGCGACTCCAGCTTTATAGAAATTATGCTAAATTACTTTATAAAGATGTATTTGTTCCCTTTCCTTTTCTTCGTTTGTGTGTGTGTGTGTGTGTGTGTGTGTGTTGTTATAGTAATGCTATAAAATTTTATGTAGTTAAATTAACAAAACTGAAACTTTACCTTAAAAAAATATTAAGGATTTTTCTGTTTAGGAACAATTTTAGTGTTGGTTTATGAAAGATTTTTGTTATGACTCTATGAACTATATAGTTGAGTACTCTATTTGCATGTCTTAATTATTTTTTTTCCGCTAAAGTGAAACAGAGAGAAAGTATATAATTGTATACTAACATCCTAAAAACTTTATGGTTCTCCACCAAAGAAAATGTTGCAAACCCACACGCAAGCGTTTCTCCAATCAATGAGTATATATTTCATTCTATGATATAAGGAAAAATAAAAATTGAATTTTAAACAATTTTTTATATAAATAGTTAAAATTGCCAAGATTGCAAAATAATATACAGTATTTTTGCATGAATTTTAAACAGTGTTAAAAAGCTATTTTTAAAATAAATTTGGTAATGTTATGTTATAATGTCTTATCTCCAAAACTGTTACAATCCAGGATTTTAATAAATAGGTTTTTTTTTTCGATTGTATCTTATTTTAACGTAGAATAAATACAAACTATCTGTGAGAATAAATAATTATCGGAACGTCAAGGGAGGCCTCCCTGTTCAGACTCAAAAAGTTTTTGGGTCCTGTCTGTGGGTCTGTGTGTACCGCGATAGCGATACAGAGTTAACTATATAGTACTGATTGTCTATTCTGTTTGTAGTTAGTGTACAGGGACACACCAAAGTTTTTCTTATCTTTACAGCATATGGAGAGAATGTGTATATACCGCAATAGCCACCGCAAAAATCACCCAGTTGACTTGCAAATTGTTACACATGTTCATCAGCCATACAGAAATTAGCTGTAGAATTTTTGGTGTCTATATTGTTTATGGTTCGACGTGTACAAAGACACATCAAAATGTATCCAATCATAACGGTCAATGGACCAAGTATATGAGTATCTCGATAGAGACCGCAAATTTCACCCATTTTACTTGCAAAATGGTACACATGTTCTTCAGATCTACAGAATTAGCTGTATGTTTTTTGGTGTGTATGATATTTATGGTTCTTGTACAGGAGCACACCAAATTATTTTTTATCATTATGACGTATGGTTCAAGACGTTGAAAATTTTCCCTTGGTTTAATTATCTAGAGTCTTTTTTTAATATTTACCAGAATATTGGTTGCAGCAAAAATGCCCATTTACCACCATTCTTTTGGTTAAACATTGAACTATTATTGAGAGAATGCAAAAGAATGTTTCAGTTTGTTCATATTTCAAAATAGGCATTTCACCAATAATCGTTTCTTTCTTTCTTTTCTTTTTATACCTTTGAAAATGACCCAAAACACTATGTATATATTTTTTTTCCTTTTAAATTTTATATAGAAAATAGAATTTGAATTATATCCCTGCTTTTATGGACATTCTAATTTATTCATAACAATAAGCGCCTCGAATGTCATCTTTAAAATTTATTACTGAAAATTTCGCTTAACCCTTTATTTACTGCATTATGAAATAGACTAAAAGTTTAAACTTTTATTTAGTAACTTATGAGTAATTTTTAAAGACATAGACAATAAAAAATATGTATATATCACCTCATCCTAGTAATTAATGAGGATTTAGTAAAGGAGGCACTTTAGTTATACCATTGCTATATACAGGTAAAAAAAAATAGAAGCACCTTTTTTTTTTATGTTCTTTATATTTTTTCTAAGATTGATGATTAAAGTGATTATAACATACATGAAGATCGTGAAAAATGCCTAGCAATAACAGTGACAGTACGCTATAAAATCCTCTTTTGAACGAAAACGGCTACCTGTAGTGTCTAGTGCTATATAGTGAAATTAAAGTGAAGGTATATACGTTCTATTTTTATAATCACCTTTGACGTTTCTTCCATAAATTTGATTTTATGCGATTTTTAATCTAATGGTACTTTAAACTATCGTCAGCAGATAAAGTGTTAAAAGTTAACAATTATGCAAATAATTTAACTTTCTCAAAATATTAATGGCTATTACATAGCTGTCAAGACTTTCCGATTTTTCCATGTACACTGCTGACCATCCAAAATGCAACTCCAAGAAGAAATGCAAATATCAAAATGATATTTATTGTGCACATACATTATAATAGGAAAAACAATTGATTAAAGTTTCAGAAAATTTTAGTCATATATACTGAGAAAACAGTACATATACAGCGACCTCTGTGAGCAATAATAGCTTTTATCTGCCTAGGCATTGAATGAAACAGAGATTGAATGACATTCATTGGTGCGAGATCAGGAGAACGCGCTAGTCAGAGCAACAGTCGAACACATTCTGCATCAAGGAAGGTTCGAACAGTACAGACAACTTTCGATCGTGCATTGTCCTGCTTAAATGTTGCGCTACGGAGACCTCGAAAATAGGACAGGGCGACGGGCCTTAACTCGTCAAAAATGTAATGGTCGGTATTGAGAGTGCCGGGAATGAGAACAGGAGGTGATCGAGAAGTGTATCTAATGATACTACATACCATCACTCCAGGTGGTGACCCAGTATGCGGCTATCAAAACCTGGGCTACTCTAAAAGCTCCATCACTGATATGAGCGCGTTTAATGTGTTGCCAACGACGTACCAGACGCAGAAATGGCGTAACGTCGTTTTTTAGGCAAATCACAATCCTGTTTACATTATCAAGATTGCCTAATCCGTATTTAATGGCATTGTGAATAATGCACATTGCCAGAGTATATTCGACATCGTCATACTGGCCCATCACATGGAGAGATGGTATGAGGTCCCATTGGATACATGTCTCTATCACCTCTTGTTCGCATTCCCGGCACTCTGAATAGCGACCATTGCATTTCTGATGAGTTAAGGTCCGTCATTCTGCCCTATATTCGAGGCTTCCGTAGCGCAACATTTAAGCAAGACATTGCACGACCGCAAGTTGTACGGACCTTCCTTGATACAGAATGTGTTCGACTGTTGGCCAGCGCGTTCTCCTGAACTCGCACCAATGAAAATGACTGTTTAATAATTGAAAAACGATTGGCATGCCACCACTCGCCAGTAACTACGGTCGATGAAGTGTGTCATCGTGTTGAAGCTTCATGAAATGCTGTACCTGAATATGTAATCCAGTCGCTGTTCGAGGCAGCCTAGGCAGATTGAGGTTTACCACTAGGTAGTTATTGCTTCCAGTGATCGCTACTTTATGCAGTGTTTTCTCAGGATATATTGCTCTAAATTTTCTGAAAATTTAATCAATTGTTCTTCCTACAGTAATGTATATACTCAATAAATACCATTCTGATATTTGCATTCCTTCTTGGTGTTTTATTTTGGGTGGCTAGCAGTTTATTTCATTTTTCCATCTTCAAAAAAGAAAAAGAAATAAAAAACTATATATATCGATAATATATATTTTTAATTACCCATAAATATCTTGTCTATGTGCTTAAATTTTCCTCTTTAATTGAATACTGTTCACATTTTGAAACGGATTTTACAATTCAGATCATAAGTCACACACGGCATACATCATAACCTTGCCTTTTAGTGAATAAAACAGACAATCCCCGATAGAGAATACAAATCTGCAATTCTTTCGTATTTATGTTGTTGCTTGATGTATTTACTTATGAGAACAAACTTATTGTGGATTCTGTGCTTGCCATCCTGCATGAAATAATAGTATATTTTTTATTTGACTTTAAGAATATTAATTTGAAATATTAATACTGCTAAGAAGAAGCAATATAACCAGGCATTTATTTCTATATATGCAATGAAATTTCCTTTTCTGAAGAAGTCAAACGAAAATTTAAATCATGCTTTCTGCACTATTTGTTTTTCAGATTTTAAATGTTGAAAACTAAGCTTATTGGCTTATCTTAGTAAAATCAATGCCTAAAGTTTTCCTTTATTTATTTGTTTGTTTATTTATTTATTTTCTTCGAAATTTCTCACTAGTACGGATTTTAACAAAATTTACCTGTTTTTTAAGTTCAATCTTCTTGATTTTTCCAGTGAAAAGTTGGTGAATATGCTATTATAACATACAGAATTTCTTATGGTTGAATATTGGTTGTTTTAGCTTGTATTTTATTGTATACTCACAGAAATAAATGTATGTGTGTGTCTGTTTGACTGTCAACATCACATATATAAAATAAAGTGTTTTCCTCCTTAAACTTTTATTATCCTGAAAAAGAACCGGAAATCCCTAGGATTAATTGAAAAAAAATTTAAGACTACGCCCTTTGGTTATTTGATTCAGTCAAAGCTGTCGCATGTATAAAAGAATATAAATTATAGGTAAAGAAAACTTTTCTGAAAATTCATAGAATTGATTCATATCTTCTCTTCTGCGTTGAAATAGGATCCGCCATTTCAGGTTACGAGAGAAATATTTTTACATTTTTAAGTACTCCCCAGTGGATTTGTCATCTATGTAGGAAATGTCACGTTTTCTTTTTTGTGTCACATCTACACCGTATTCGAATTCCCTCCAACAGACCTCTCTTTGTATGGCACAAGAAAGCATACTTTCTGCGCCCCAGATTTCAATTTCAATCCACTCGAATGAAAAGGTCCGGGTTCACCTCTTAGGTGAATTAAATAGTGGGCGTGTGGCCAAATCTGTCCAGTTTTATCACGTTCACAATAAAGTTAACATCCTTTTATAATCATCTGGATGAACTCGTGTAAGATTTTCTATATTCCGTTCTAGGATAGACCGTGTAATTTTGAGTATAGGAATGCTGCCTCTGAACTTAATAATAAACTTAATAATAAAAAGTATGACATTTTAAGTATGCAATAACCTCTCACTTATTCTCTATCAAAAGAACCGAAATAAAACCGTGTTTAGTTGAGTGCAATACTTAAATCTAATGCTTTTGCAGTTTAATTTCTTGTACATTAGAATGGACAGACTGAACATTTTTACACTATAATGTTATCACATACTGAAATTAACATTCTTGTGAAATTATTTGCCAGAGTTCGTATTTTCGAGATTTTCCATGATCCGGTTTTTTTTTGGATAGATTAAGTAATTCTGAACATAAGAACGAATGTTAGTATTGAATTTTACAAATGAAAGTGCAACAGTGTAAGTAGGTTTTACTTTTAATCACTCATTTAAAAGCTACGAAAAAAGCCGTATTAAGGACCCCCATTAGTCAAATACTCTCCTTTTCTACTTCCGATTTTTGTTGCTTTGTATCCGGATATCTCGTGCAAAAATAAAGTTTTTTTAATTCTATTTCTTGAATTTCATTCTTCGAACATGTCACTTATTTTTTTTAGGGAGCATTTTTTTTCCCTTTTTTAAATAAATTTAAATATTTTATTTCATTAAGCAAACTTTAAGAGTCTCATTTTTAATTTCGAAAAGAAATATTTAATTAACTAGCAAACTTTATTTCGCACTTTATTTCTTTTCTTATTTACCTTTAAAATTTGAAATTCATAAATATCATACCAATGTCACAAACCTAATTAAATTTTTAATTTACCAGAAGCCAAATTATTATTATAACCAAATAAATATTGTGCAATAGTGAAATCAGAATCATTTAAAGAAAAGTTTCAAAATAAAATTCTTGGTTGACGATCCAGTTTTCCTACTTCCGCAGGCAGGTCAATTTTATTAAAGAACCCCCATGATGACTCCTTTTAAATTCTTATCGCCAAGAGTACGATGACATTTTATTTATTTTGGCATAATTTTTTGTTAAAAGAAAAAAAAAAAATCCTATTTTCATTATACTTTTTATGAATACGTTTTTTAGTCAATTTATGATGATGATTTATATTCTGTATATATCTTTAAAATAATGCTAGGTTTAAAAGGACGCTTGCAAAGATTCTGAATGAGCAACTTTTAAAAATACATTTTTCCGTAAAATAATGTCATCGTACAATGTCGTCATTTTTACTTCCATTACCCTACTACCGTAGGTAATGGAAGTATTGTATTCGGTCTGAAAATTCGATATCGGGTTTTTACCTGATTTACACGTTTTAAGGTCCCCCGAGTCCAAAAAAGTGGTTTTTGGCAATTGGTCAGTGTGTATGTATGTGTGTGTGTGTATGTATGTGGAGAATCTTCTGGCTATTATAGCTCAGAAACTAATAAAGATAGAGCTACGAAACTTTAGAATTGAAATACGTCTGGTGTACAGATGAAATTTCCAAATTTTGGTGAAAATTGAAAAACCGGAAGTGGGACATCGGAAACCGGAAGTTGGACCGTAAGTCCGTATCTCAAAAACGGCTCTAACGATTTTCTTCAAACTTGCTATATAAACACTCTATTAGATGTCCTTTCGAATGATATAGTTGGTTAGTTCAAGAAAATTGATAGGCGTCCTGTATAAATAGCTCAATTTCAGGCCTCTCAAGGGCGTTCCTTTAAAAAAAACGGTTGTACGGATTTTTTTTCAAACTCGCCATTTTAACTCAATTTTAAATATGCTTTTGTATGTAATTATTGTTTTCCTGTCAATAATTGAGTTTAACCGGAAATGGGACATCGGAAACCGGAAGTGGGACCGTAAGTCCGTATCTCATAAACGGCTCTAACGATTTTCTTCAAATTTGCTATATAAACACTCTATCAGATATCCTTTCGAATGATATAGTTGGTTAGTTCATGAAAATTGATAGGCGTCCTGTATAAATAGCTCAATTTCAGGCCTCGCAAAGGCGTTCCTGTAAAAACGGTTGTACGGATTTTTTTCAAACTCGCCATTTTAACTCACTTTTAAATATGCTTTTGTATGTAATTATTGTTTTCCGGTCAATAATTGATTTTTTGTGAAAGTTGGTATCTCAAAAACGGCTCTAACGACTTTCTTTTTTGGTCACTTTTATGTTTTCTGATCACATTATCTCTCAAAAATGCATATAATACATGTAATAGCGGGTAATGGAAGTCGTGTGGTTGTTTCACACCAGATTTTTAAATATTATTTTTTTAATCCTCGCGTATTTTATTAATTTCACCACTATCGTATCATTTCGACAAAAAATAATTGTAACTGGTCCACGTTAGAGAGATATTATATCGATTAATTAATTATTATTATTTTATTTTTATTTATTTTTATTTTATTTATTTATTTATTTTTTATTTGCTTACTTTGATAAAAGGTGACATGTTCAAAGAGTGGAATTAAAAATACGGAATTCGAAAAACTTTATTTTTGCGAGAGAGATCCGGAAAATACAAAGCAATAAAAATCCCATTGGATTACATGGGAAAGGAGAAAGGAAGGTATCTGACTACTGGGGACCCTTAGTAGCAAACGAGAGTAATACTAACGATTATGAAGTGTAAAATTTAAGAACTTTAAGCTATAATATTAATTTATTATAATTATGTAATGAAAAAAAGTAAAACATTATGTTGAATTGAAAAATTAATTTAATTCTTGTTTCATATCGTTCCAGCCTCAGCTTCAGAAATAATTTATTTGTACGGGAAAAGTATCATTGTAAATGTACATGAGAAAAAAAAATTACATAATAATCATAAAACTATTTTTATTATTGGCTTTTTTCTATTTATGTATCTGGGGACTTTGATTATATTTTTAATGTGTTTATTATTTATTTATTTAACTTTTAAAATCTGAGTCAGTGATACATGGCATATTTCAGATAGCTTTTTTTGAATTTACTCAATTACTATTTTTTTTTGGGGGAAAAAAAAAAAAAAAAAAAAAAAAAAAAACTATATTTTATTTTGGGGGAAAATTTAGTCTTATTTGGACGACCATTATGCTTATGTTTTAATTTTTGCTTTTTATTTTTTACATTAAATAACCACTTATAATATTTTTAATAATATGATTATACTTATTCATCTATACAAGAACTAGCAACATCCGTAGCATCTGTACATCGTGTGATCGTGTTAGCTTATTCATAATAGAATATAAATTCCTGTTTTGACCAGCAGGGAATGCTGTGAAATACTTTTAAAAGATGATTAAATTAATTCACTTACTTAAACAAACAATATGTCCTTCTTTCATACAAATCCTTTCAATGCAACGGATATAATACAGTTTTAACCGCTAGGTAGCGCTGTAAGCTATTTTAACATAATTAAAATAATAATTTTACTTTATACAATGATTATATTTATTTATGTATACGAAATATTATAGATTATAAATTATCAGGAGGCGCTGTGAAACGCTTTTAAATGCCATTAAAATCATTCACTCGCTTAAAAGCACAATATATCCTAATTTCATACAAATTCTTGCTTAAATTATAGTTGACACTGACTGGATTCTAACCAACGACCTGATGGTCAGCATTTCAGTATCTTTCTTAACCCATTAACGATCATTGGTTTCTCAGCGAAAGCAAACATTTGACATAATTTAACAATTTTTATGCAGCAGATTTTTTATTATTTCTCCCTTGTTTTAATCTGGTTTTAAACTTTGTTCCTTTTCTATTCTAGTTTATATTAAAAGATATACAGCAGAGACATTGGAACATTACTTTAACAGAATTGATAATTCTAGATTTCAAATTAAAAAGGTTGCGCAAATATATAATCTGCTAAATAAACACTATTCTCGTACTAAATATAACTTTTAATTCAAGAATTTGCTATGTATACGTGTTTTTATATATAGTATAGTTTTGTTATGTATTGGGTGAATTTATATTGGTCTTTATTCAAACGTAGTTTACTTATTTATTTATTTATTTTTATTTATTTATTTATTTTTTCAGTCATTTTGTTGCAACAATGTTTTATAGAGTACATTGATTGTTTGTGTTTATTGTATAATATTTGTACGTGATTAGTTAACAGCTTTAACTTATTACTTATATTGCTTTACTTTGTCAGCATATTTATAGTTTATTGTTCCTTTCTTCATCTTCTTTTTTTTTTTTTTTTTTTTTTTTTTTTTATAGTTTATCTGCAGTTCTTGAGGGTTGTAGAAATTATTGTGTGTTAGGTTATTGTACAGGGCTAGTTAATTGTTAATTGCTTGTGTTATATAGTTGCATGTATCTTAGGTTTGATCATTAGCTGCTTGTATAACTGATTTATTTTGGTATGTAATTTCTGTAAATTTTGCAAGTTTTTGTATAGTGCGACTGTCAGGAGTTGGCCCCTGTCAATCAAACGTGACGTAGGCAGCGACGATTCTATTACCTTGAAATCGGTTGAGGGTGAAAAGGGAGGTGGTTTGCTATCTTTACGAGTTTTGTGACATTTTGGCGAAAATACTGTTTATTATCTATTTACTTATTTCCAAATTTGGAGAACTTTTGGGCTTTCTAATATGTTATATCATTAAAAAATATTTGTTACAATGAGGATTGTTATGATTGTCTAAACGATATTTCAAAATTTCGGTTTGCAATCTTTTTTTTCTCTTTTTCATTTTTTTTTTTTTTTTTTTTTTTTTTTTTTCTTTCTTTCCTTATGTCCTAATTTGGACCTAGCACCATAAATAAAACTACCAATCTACCAACCTTTCTTTCTTCTTGCTTTCTTTCTCTTAAAAAAAAAAAAAAAAGAAGAAGAAAGTGAAAAGAAAAGAAAAAAAAAAAAGAAAGAAAGAACTGCACTCCTATAATTATTTTTTTTTCTTTCTTTTCTTTTTTTTAAAGGCAAAGTACATAGAAATTAAAAGCCATTCTAACAGTAATGTAAAAAATTATCTTTCATATTCGTATCTGATGTGTATGCAAATATTCTGAGAGCTATTGTACATAATACTGTAAATTATGCGTACAGCTCAATTTATTTTTATAAAATTCCCCATTTATTTATTCAGTATTTTTAAAAATGTTTTTCTTTTCTTAAAAAAAAAAAAAAAAAAAAAAAAGTACAGCGTAAAAACTTTTTTCAATTTTTTTTTTAAATGTTTTCAAAGAAAATTATTTTTTTCCTGAAATACAAAATAAAATGCGTAGACAATAATTTATAATCCATGCAAACAGCACGATTTTTTTTTCTTGTTTAAATTTATTGCTCGAAACTTCTTTATGCAAATTCGGTATTAGTGCTTATTAAAATTTCAGAAATTATTGAAAAGTGTTTTTTTTTTTTTTTTTTTTTTTTTTCCCTTTTAGTTTATGTGTCATTAATTTTTAAATATTAACACATGTTCCTTTTATTGGCAAAACGAATTTCAGCTAGCGAAAAGTAAAAATTATTGGCTTGATGTGTTATTTTCATGGCAACCTTCTTTTTTCCCCACCCATTCATTCTTTTCACTTTGTGCACCCCTTCCTTAAAGTAAACTCTTCGAAAAGAAGGAGGGGCGAAGGGCCAACTCGTGAAAGTTGAACTATATGATTTGTAGTTATTGTATATTCATATCAATACAAAAAACCCTTAACGGTTTAAAAGTTTGTGACGCAGCACTGTACTTTATGGCTATAAAAATTAGAAATACGGGTCTTAAAAATAATGATATCAAATTTTCAGTGACGCTTTGATATTAATTAAATTATACATAGATTTTCTTATTTGAATTTGCTTTTTCCTTTTATTTATATTTACAGTGTAAACGTTATTTTCAACATAAAATAATATATAGCATTTACTCATTGATACCTTTCCATTCACATCTCTTATACTATGAAAGCATGTGTTTTAAAAGAAATTATATGAAATTCCAGTAACGCAGTGGTGTTACATTAAGTGATTTGTTTTTAAATTTCTCTGCAATTATTTTGTTTTGCATATTAAAGTATATGTGCACATTGAAATATTGCTTTTAATTTTCAAATACGCTGTCAAATATATCACTTTCATTAAGCTTATATTATGTACTGAAATATATTTATTTCAATGAATTATTCTATCTTTTGCGTCACGTCATCCAAAACTGTAAGTAAAATGTATGGAAATGTTTACTTTGTGTCATTTCATCCAAATAAATTGAAAATGCATGCAAATAGATATCGTGATGCAAAGAAAAAAACTGTGAAATTTTTTTCAGTTTTGGATGGCGTGACGCAAAAGATAGAATAATTCATTGAAATAAATATATTTCAGTACATAATATAAGCTTAATGAAAGTGATATATTTGACAGCGTATTTGAAAATTAAAAGCAATATTTCAATGTGCACATATACTTCAATATGCAAAACAAAATAATTGCAGAGAAATTTAAAAACAAATCACTTAATGTAACACCACTGCGTTACTGGAATTTCATATAATTTCTTTTAAAACACATGCTTTCATAGTATAAGAGATGTGAATGGAAAGGTATCAATGAGTAAATGCTATATATTATTTTATGTTGAAAATAACGTTTACACTGTAAATATAAATAAAAGGAAAAAGCAAATTCAAATAAGAAAATCTATGTATAATTTAATTAATATCAAAGCGTCACTGAAAATTTGATATCATTATTTTTAAGACCCGTATTTCTAATTTTTATAGCCATAAAGTACAGTGCTGCGTCACAAACTTTTAACCCGTTAAGGGTTTTTTGTATTGATATCATTACTTTTTAGGGGTTAATGATCAAAACGTAAAATTAAAGGAGCATGGTAATGAGTTATAACACTGTATTAAAAGTGTTGTTTTACAGGTCATACTCGAACAAAATAACAAACTAAATAAAATTTTAAAATTTTATAAAAAGTGATAAAAAAGATGGACACATGCAACATTACAAAGGCATAATATAGTACATTTTAAAAATGACAAAAATTTCTTATTTATATTTATTTCTTATTAAAATTTTTACTTTCCGAACACTATAGTGAGGAAAGTATTGTAATCATGTCAAAAATCCGAATTCGAGATTTTGATGTTTCTATACGTTTTGAGGTCCCCTGAGTCCGTTTTCACTATTTTTACGATGATGTATGTATGTGTGTGTGTATGTGTGTATGTCTGTGGTTGAACACGCTAGCGTCTACACGCTTCGTTCGATTAACCTGAAAGTTGGTACGCATATTGTAAGTCACCATAGTACGAACCCTATAGATTTTGGTGAATCTAGCACTCATAGTTTTTTTACAGGGACACAAAGAAAAATTCTTTATCATTATGGCCTATGGGAGCAAAATCTTAAAAGTGCGATAGCATCTAAACGCCTTATTCAATTGAGCAAAAATTTTATACACATATTATAGATCACAAATACTCAATCTGTATAGATTTTGGAGAATCTATCACTTATAGTTTTTTTACAGGGACACAAAGAAAAATTCTTTATCATTATGCCTATGGGGCCAAATTTTTAAAAATGTGATAGTGTCTAAACGCCTTATTAATCTGAGCAAAGTACACATGTTATAGATCACAGTTGAACTAACTATATAGATTTTGGTGAATCTAGCACTTACAGTTTTTTTACAGGGACACAAAGAAAAATTCTTTATCATTATGGCCTATGGGACTAAATTTTAAAAAGTACGATAGCATTTAAACGCCTTATTGAATTCAGCTGAAAATTTATATGAGTATTATAAATCACTGTTGCACTAACTATAAGCATTTTGGTGAATCTAGCATTTATAGGTTTTTACAGGGACACAACGAAAATTTCTTTATCATTATGATCTATGGGCTCAAAGTTCAGTAGCGTTAAATAAAACAACGTGTAATAGATGGAGAAAAATACTCAAACACTCTATTATGGTTTTCTCTCTTTTGTTTGTTTAACAACTCCTCTTTCTTTACTTTATCTACAAAACTGTTAATTACTCAATGTTCGGAAAGTCGAGTGGAGTCACTCCAGATTTTTTAGGTATAGATTTGATTTAAAAGAGAAAAATAAATAATAATAGAAAAATCTTTAAAATGTGAAAATTTTATACTGGTAAATATTTAAGTAGTATAGTTTGTTATGAATTTAATTTAAAAAAATCTTAATCTATTCAAAATTTTATTATAGCTTAACATTTTGTAATTTATATATTATATATACTAGAAACTTAATGAGCAAATTAATTATTTTCAAATTCTGTTTTAAGAATTTTTTCAATCCGTAGTTTAAGTGATTTATCACCTAATTTTGAAAAAATTACAAATATTTGCATATGATTATCATATTATTTGTCATTTTTATGAAAATAAAGGAAAAATTTTTTGTTGTTGCAATCACCTTTTAAAATAGAACCAATTTTGAAAGTTAACAACGTATCAGCATGAAAACAGTGTAAATACAAAGAATATTTTTGATAAACAAATGTCATATAAAATACAAGTACCTAAATAAATAACTCATTTAATATATATATTAAAAAGAGAAAAATATTTTTATTTTATTTTTTGTGTTTATTTTTGACGCTTTCCGATAGATGGAGCCAAAACGATTATTTGATATTCAGTATTTCAGATGGAAGAGAAGAAATTCTTCCGCGAAACTGCCGCATCACGGTATTTTCGGAGTAAAAAATAGTTCGATTTTTAAACTGAGTTATAAAAAAAACAAGAGTTTTCCTAGGGAAAAGGGAGATGTCAGGCACATCAGATAAAAGCGATTAATATCATATATAAATTTAACTAAATTCGCTCGAGCCATATTCGAGAAAAAATTCTTACACATTAGTCCGTCCATTTATAACTTAAATGAGCCAATTCATATCTCGAAATATATTGCACGCAGAAATGTAGAGATTTCAGGGTAGGATCAGACAGAAGGTGAAAGTCTATTTTGAAAATATCAGAACATAACCTCCTATATTTCCTGAGATATTAAGTGTCGGCTTTCAGCGGTTTGTTTGATCTTAAAATTCTTGTATATATAAGTGTCGCAGTTTTCGTTCGTTTTTCCGTTTCCGCTGAGTGTCGTGGCGTTCGTTTGTTTTTGCGCTTGCGTCACTAGAAAAACTGCCGTTTTTCATGATTTATATTAAGAGGTGTAATGTGCAATATTCACGTTTAGCTAGAGGGTAAATTTTAGCTGGATGTACTTATGTTGTAATGAGTAAACTATTGTCTGCATTATACATTTTAGTTATCTAATAATTGGTACACTTTTATGATAACTTTGTTCGGCCGGTTTATTTATGATTCGTTATTGTTTGAGTTGTAGCTTCTTATCTTAGGGTGCGCAACGTTACTTTTTGTAAATTCTGTATTGTTTATACTTTTTGTTAATATCTGTATTGTTTTTGTTACTTTATTTTTTCGTGTAACTTTTTTTTTCGCGGCTACATTGGTTCTATCTTTGTAATATGCTAGTTTGTGACTTTGTAATAGTTTAGTTTCTGTTTATTGCTCGCTGTTCTCCGAGTTCGTTTAGGCGGCTCCGGTCGGCGGGTTGTGGATGGGTTCCTTCACTCCCACCTCCTCCCAGGCTTCGGCTGCCATAAACCTTCGGGTTGGCGGGAGGTTGGGTTGTCCTTGTCCTTGTTCCTTTTCTGCTCCGTAGATAACAGCACTATTCCAAAATTTAACAAATAATGCTTCAAAGGAAGCTAAATGCATAAGTCACTTGACGTTTCATAGTGTGCGCGGGTGCGAATTGCTGGTTTCATGATGCACTTATGTCTAGTTTTTATCATATAATGAAGAGCTGGACTATTATTTTCACCTGAAACAACTTTTACGAGTTTTTGTAGCCGATAATGTTTACTTACAAAGTGTTTTATTTATTAAATTAAATATTATTTGAATTCAATAAGGTTAACTTACAGATGTTTCAAACCAAAAATTCTCGAAAAGAAACAATGCTAATTTTATTATTTTTTAAATATTTATGATCAGCTACGTGTCGAAAAGCCATTTTTAAAATTAATTTAGTAATTTTTAAAATAAATTAAGTAGTGAACGTTGAAGGGTTAACTATTCGACTATGTTATCACTTGCAATTCCACTTCATACAGTTATTGTACGTAATCATGTGTGCATGTAAAATTTATGCGATCAACATCTTACAGCGTTAAAGAATCAGTCAGTCATTAAGTCACTTATGAACGTAAATATGCATTTTCACTGTTGAATCTGCAGATCAGGAGCAGCTACGTCCTAATTAAATGTTAATTCTATTATGTTGAATGCGTTGAAATGCGCTTAAATAAAAATCTGTCTATAGGCTCCAATGTCACAAAATTCTTTTCTGTGTCCCTAACAACACACT
This sequence comes from Salticus scenicus, assembly GCA_963930645.1. Classification (NCBI taxonomy): domain Eukaryota; kingdom Metazoa; phylum Arthropoda; class Arachnida; order Araneae; family Salticidae; genus Salticus; species Salticus scenicus. The sequence continues at coordinate 173,808,094 of OZ005652.1, read as the reverse complement.
TGTCCACAACGCATCCTGAAGATTCTCATAGGATGTCCATTGACGTTCTTTTCATCCATAGGACATCCTGAGGATGCCATTTGGAGTAGATGTGCTGTTAGGGGTACTTGTAAAAGAGCCATTAACATTATATACACAAATAAAAACTATACAACTTATTATATGTAGTTCGTAAATTGTAGTTCATGTTCAAAATTTGACATAATTTGGATGATTACGTGACATTGTTGAACTCTTCTGTAAGGTCCTGTGTATTAATTATTAAGTCTAAGCACACATTTTTCTACAGTAAACATGCTTTTAAGCAACTCAATAATGTCTGTTGATTTCATTTTCTTGAATGAGGTATAACCATGTTAAAATGCGTTTAAACGAAATTCTGGTCATAGGCCGTAATGATAAGAAACATTTGGTGTGTCCCTTATGAACCGTAAATAATATACACTTCAAAAACTATACAGATATTTCTGTGTGATATGCGCAGACATGTTACTTTTCAGCCTTTTTAAGAAAATTATTATCCTTGGGATCAATGCAAATCCGCATTAAAACTTTTTGGACATGTGTAGGGGGGGGGGGGGGGTCAGCCTGAATTTGTGGAATATATTATTAGCAATTTCTATGTGATTGGCTTTCAAGAAATGTCAAATTCAAACTTGGATAAAATAAAAAAGAAATAGCACTTCAACTGCATTTTCCTAATGAACTTGAACTACATTATTTTGCTAATCAGTTGCCCCAGCAAACAATGCTTCTATAGAATAAACTTATTTTCAAGTATATGTAATAAGTTTGACTGCTTTTTAAACACTTACAACTATTTTAATTATAATTAATATGATATTCAATATAAGATTTATTGTTCCGATTTTGTTTATTGTGTGTACATGTATGTAATCAGATTCAACATTATTTTTATTATTGAAAAATTTATATTGTGTCAGTTGCCTGGTACCACTTTTGAGAGGGGGGCGGGGGGTCCGTGAAAAGTTCAGCCTTTTTTTCTGTAAGCTTGTACCATATCTATATGCGTGAACATGTGTACCAATTTGCATGCCAATCGGGTGATTTTTGAGGCCGCTGTCGCAGTGCAGAAAAAAATCTGTCCATAAGGCCATACAGCTAATTCTGTGTGCCTCGTGAACGCGTGCACCATTTTACAAGTCATTCGGGGACTTTTGCGATCGCTATCGCGATACACAAAAACACACAGAGCCCAAAAAATTTTTGAGTTTCCACATGGACTCCACTGACGTTTCGACGGTTATAGTATACCGATCTTTTTATGTTCTATTTAACAGTATTTTAACAAATGCTATAACTATTCTGCATTAAAGTAATCTAACAAAATTATTAGTTTTTCAAGTTAGCGCTATCTTTATTCATTAAATAAATTGTACTGTCTGATAAATGTGTCCTTATCGCATCTCCTTTATTATTCTGTGAGTTTGGATTTTAATTCAATGCAGATGTTATCCCCGCTGCGTTTGTGTTTTTGTTGTATTTCTCTATTTAGCCATTCTTTTGGATTTTAAATCGCGTTTAGTTATTTCGTGCGCTTACGAAAAGTTATTGACTCGCACACCCCTCTTGCCTTCTATCAGTTATTCTACGCTGTCCTATTTTTAGAAAACTCGCTACTATAATGGCCCATGTCGGGAACCCGCTGTGATCAATAACCCGATTTTTCTTGGGGATTCAATTCGGAGTGCCTAGAAATAACAGCTTTAGGACTCCAGTACGAACATCGATCCGCCTGTAAAGCACATTTTTTTCTGTGCCCTAGTATTTATTTTGAACTCCAAATTGATGAATGATAAAGTTTGCACGTATTTTTTTAATTCATTAGAATTTTGTTTTTAATTTTAGTTTAATTAAATTTTCTATTACTTACTGATGAAAATATCCTTTGAAATAAAATGTTAAATAATAATGATAATAATAATTTGTTTTATTGAAATTTGTGTTTGTTTTCACATCATTTTAGTAAGATTTTTTTTTTTTTTTTCCTCTTCAGTTTCAGTTTGGTGAAGCCTTTTATTATTATTTACTTACCAAGAAAAAAAAAAAAAAAAAACATTTACACAAACACACGTTTTTATAAATTAAATTTCTGTGTATGATTTCTGGAAATTAATTTAAGTTTATTCGATTATTTAGATTCTTTTATTCATAATTACCATTTAATATCCTTTATAATAAAATTTTTAATAAGCAAGTTTGGTTCTTGCAAATTTAACTCTATGCGAATGCTATTTTGTATAAAACTAATAATCATAGAAGAAGATCGTATTATAGTTTATTATTTCACAGTAGTATTTTTATTGAAAATAAATTCTTCAATAGAACATGTGCATCATAGAAGTCAGAAAAAACTCAGTTGCATGTTTCACTAATTATTTTTGTTAGCTTAAAAATGAATAAATGAATATATATCTTGAGAATTGTACAAATTGCGTATGACTGATTATTAAATGATTTATATGCATGAAGCTACGCTTTTAATTAAAATCTGATGTGTAACGACTGGATGACTTCCCTTACCCTCTGCTACACATACTATATACACTCTATTTGGAAATAGTATGGTCAGAAGACGTAAAACTGATTTAACTAAATAGACACCTAACAATTTTTTTGTAAACGAAAACTGATATACGTCGTGGAGATATATAAAAGAGACTTTACAAAGCAAGTAAAAAAAAAAAAAAAAAAAAAAAAGTTGAAGCGTTTTTTTAAAAGCCCATTTCCGAGATCTATAACTGACCTACCTAATCAGGACGTCTATCAATTTTCCTGCAGTAACCAAAAAATACATGTTAAAGGACATCAAAAAGAGATTTATGTAAGCAAATTAAAAAAAAATCTTTAGAGTCGTTTTTGAGATATCGACTTTCGGTCCCAGTCCCATTGCCGATTTTCACCAAAAATTAGCAAACTCATCTGTTCTCCGGAAACTAGCAATTGCATACGAAAGGATATCCAATTGGAGTTAAAATGGTGCGTTGGAAAAAAATCCGTAGAGCCGTTTTTTAAAGGAACGCGCTTGCGAAAAGTTTTTTTTTTTTTTTTTTTTTTTAAATAGCAACTTTAAAGAATAGGGTCATTTTTGAGATACGGACCTACGGTCACAATTCTGGTTTTCCAGTTTTCACTAAAATTTAAAAAAATTCATTTGTATTCTAGACTACTTGTCTGAAAAGTTTCGCCTTTCTTTATTTAATGATTTTGGCAATATGATAGCAGATTCCTCGCACACATACACACTGATCAATTGCTCCAAACTACGTTTTTGGACTCACAAGGAGAGGTCACGACATGGAAAATTCAGATCGGGACGAAATTGCGCAGGATTGTAGTATACTATGAGGGTAACAACATATTAAAACAGTAGGACCCACTATCCACAAAATTTCGAGAAAAAAGCATTTAAAGTTTCAGTAATCTTTAAATACAAGTTATTTCACAAGCGAGTAAGCGCTTCAGTGGTGTGGTCTTAAAGTGCGAGTTTTCCACCCAGATGACTTGGGTTCGAGGCTACCTACGGGACTACTTTTTTTTTTTTTTTTCTTTAACTTTTTACGTTATCTTAACTTTTTATTTATTTTACTTTATTTTTCAATTCAATTCAAAATTTGAAAATTTTAATAAAAAATTATTTAATTTTCGTGAGTATAAAATAACTTTTTCTATTTTTAATATTTATAACTTAAAAATACAATAAATTTCTATAACTTAAAAAATAACGTTTAGTTTTACAAAACCCTAAATAAGAAACATAAAGAAAAACAGACAAATTTTAAATAATTAAAAAATAAGCAAGCTGTAAACAAAGCGTAAAATAGTTAGCAGGTGTACTTAAATCTTGGTTTGAGCTTCCTGATTTGGTTTGAATGTGTATAAATTACGTAAACAGTTCTAGCTTGTTAATAATAAAGGACAGGTGGAATTTTATTTAAAAAAAAAAAAAAAAAAAGGAAGTCGTTATTTATCGAAAAAGAAACGATGTTCATTAACATTTAAAATCTACATTTAAAGATAACATTTCTTTACCTGTAATAATTTAATAGATCCTATACTATAATTTTTCAAGAAACTGTATTGATTGGAGAAGTAATTATTTAATTTGGATAGTAATTGTATATGCAATTAAAATCACCATTTCTCTGTATTTTTATTTTTTTCTTTTAATTAAAAAACTAAAATTAAATATACCTAAAATAAACTAAAATATTTAGATAAATAATTAAAAACAGTTTCTTTAGTTTTACCTTATTTTATAGTTAAAATAAAACTAAAATTTATTTTTTAAGTTATATAAATTTATTGTATTTTTAAGTTATAAATATTAAAAATAGAAAAAGTTATTTTATACTCAAGAAAATTAAAAAAAAAAAAATATTAAGATTTTCAAATTTTGAATTGAATTGTAAAATAAATAAAAAGTTAAGATTACATAAAAAGTTAAAGGGAAAAAAAAATAGTCCTGCAGGTAGCCTCGAACACAAGTCATCTGGGTGGGAGACTCGCGCGTTAGGATCACACCACTGAGGCGCTTATTCGCTTGCGAAATAACTTGAATTTAAATATTACTGAAACTTTAAATGCTTTTTTCTCGAAATTTTGTGGATAGTGGGTCCTACTGCTTTAATATGTTGTTACCCTCATATTATACTACAATCCTGCGCAATTTCGTTCCGATCTGAATTTTCCATGTTGTGACCTCTCCTTGTCAGATAAAACTTGATGTCGAAATTTTTGACTGAATACAATACTTTCATTACCTTCGGTAGTCGGATAATGGAAGTAAAAGAAAAAAAATAATAATCGTCTGAAGTTATGCTTGTATGTGAGTATTTAATACAGCATTGTGAATCGAATTAAATTCATTGGTTGTTTTTTCATTGGCATGATCAAGAATGAAAAAATATCTAACGAAATTTAGAAAAATTATTGACGAGGGAACTGAGAGATTAGAACTGAGGTAGAAACTTTATTAATTTTAGAAAAATGGAAATTGGTGTATAATCGATATTTGAATGTGCAAATAAAGCATTTTTTATGAAAATTAATAAGGTTTAATTGAGACTACACTAAATCTGAAAAGAGAGCGGTGCTTTACTGTGTCTGTATCAGACGGTATTAGGTCGGATATTTGCAGTTATTCCCGAGTTACCGGCTTAGCGGTCGGATACGAGTCAGGTTTGCATTAATTTTTGACCTGCGGTTCTATATGAAAAGAAATGTTTTCTTTAGAGAATATGTTATACAAACTTTTATTAATCTAACCTAATGGAGAGATTGAATGACATTCTCTTCCTGCATTCTAATTTAAATTAATATGACTTAAAACATGATATGAGAAGATTATTTGCTTTTCATTGTATATTTTCTTCCTTATCTTACTTTTATATATACTGTCAAAATGTTTGAACAATAGATTTTTTAGAAGTTAATTTTAACACATTTGAAATATTGTAATACCGAACACTGAAATTTTATTTACAATTAAACATATCTATTAGTAAGTTTTTTTTTTTTTTTTTTTTTTTATGTAATATTTAATTCTCTGAAAGGTCTGTTCTATAATATAACTGCATTTTGTGTAGTAGAATTTTAATTCAGGTTTTTATATAACATAAATTTAACAATACTTTATTGCTAGTCAGAAGATATAGGTTAGGTTCGGTTCGGTTCGTACATCATGTTGCGTGTCTGGTGCACGTCGAAATTACCTGACCAACTCATTACTCTTAAATCTATACGTATATGTACAGTGCACACATAGTATGTTTTAGTGAAGAACTTATTTCGTTATATAATTCTCATCTACTTTAAACTACATTGTTAATATCTTTAGCTTTAAACCGGATCATAAAAATTTAGCCTAACTCTACTTCTATACGCTATGACTCGTGAAGTTATGAAATCCTTTTTAATATTATAAGTAAATTAATCACAATTATCTAAAAATAAAAATAAAAATAAAACAGCGTAAAATCCATATGAAATAGCGTAAATGAAAATTACCCCCTCCCCTAAAAAAATAAAAGAAAGTAATATATAAAAGAAAGAAAAAAATAAACGTATAAAATATAAATAAATAAATAAAATAATAGTAGTAATAATAATATTAATAATAATAAATATGTTTTTAGCTTCTAAACTTACTGTAGCCTAGTTACGGGAACGCTTATTGTTGAAATCTTATATTCAGGACTTGATAATGGGTTTTCTAAACAATTTTTAGGCGCCAAAATCGTCAAGATCGGCTCCCTTATTGATTAATACATTTTATTCACCATACCAATATCTAAGAATTTATTTCATTTTGTTTGAAAATGTTTACATTTTACAAATGTTAGAATTCAATTTCGCTAGAAAACGCATAAAACTGCACTACCTGCGTAATTGTAATTTTAAAAAACTGGAAAAATTCTATTTTATAAAGGTTCTTTTCAATAACTATACCGCAACCTAAAATAAAACTGTTAATGTGTCACTTTAATTGTGCTTCAGGTAAAAACAACTCGATATAATTATAGTGTATTCTAATAATTTCAGCAGACAAAGCATTACGATCCTCTCTGATGCACGTACACTTAGATAATCTTTAATTGCAAACATGCTTTAATGTAACTCAGTAACTTTTATAAATATTGATAAGTTGAAATTGTAGAACTTCATTAAAATATACTTTAGCCAATTACAGCTGATACTAACAAATAATTAAATCAATTCACGTTAACTAGTTACCTAATTTGCATTTCTGGGTTATAGTGGTGATTTATTCGACTATATTTATGATCCTATTTATATATGAGTTTTTTGTATAGTTATTTAAATACAAAACAAAGTTAAATGTTCCCAAGTTCTTCATGCATCAAGAACGTAATGTAAACAAATATTACGTATCAATTTTATTTTGTTTGAAATTTTGCATCATCATTTAGTACTTTCGAGAATTATTGTTTGTCCTTTTTTATTTATTGCCAAATAATTCTTCTTTGCTTCCTTTTAAAAGCTATACATACTTTTTTCAATATGTAACATACTTTAAACGTCTAGTATACTGAAATAAGTCTTTGCAAATAAAATCCATAAATTGCATAAACGCACACTATTAATTATATTGTGTTGAAATTGACTGTTATTCAAGTTTTCCCACTAGTTATAGGAAAATAATATGATTATGAAAATTTCATATTTTGATATTAGTAAAGCAGTATTAATTTAACTGTATTGTATTTATACATAACAATTGCTCTGATAAGTGTCAGAATGATTTACATTATCAATAAGAGGATAGGGAAAAAAGTTGAAAACTCGTTTTTTTTTTTTTTTTTTTTTTTTTTTTTGGGGGGGGGGGGTGGTGATAGATTTTTAAAATTTATGAAAAGCGTTTCCAACAAAAACTTTTCCTTTGTGACTTTTTAATTGGAAAAAAAAAAAAAAAAATCGCTATATATATCAGAAATTTATTGTTTTAGCAACTTTATTGATTAGTTTTTATTTTGAATTTTTCTGTAAACAAACGAAAGAGTTTTGTGAAAGTGGATAATTCTGAAATGTGTCCGAGTTATAGGAAATTTTCGTCGAAGATTTTGCTGTTTTTTTTTTTTTTTTAAATAAACAATGGGGATGTTTTATTTTATATATTTTTTTTCAAGTATGTCTCAAGGGAATAAATAATATTTTGGATATGGCTATCAGAAAAATGTTAGTATAGAGACAAATTATAATGGGCGCTGAAGTAAAAAACTTTTCAAATGTAATAAGTTAATTAGTTAATTTTCGTATGTGCTTGTTTGGTTTCTTTATTTGGAAGTAACGTACATAATTTAAAGTACTGTGCATTCAAAATCCATTGCATAAAAAAGTTTTTATGAAGCAAAACATTTTGCAATAAAAAACGTTCGTGTGCATTTATTTCTGTGTTATTTGAAATGTCATACAAATGAAAGAAAATGAGTATTGCACGTTTTTTCACGGTTTATTATATCTTTTTTTGATAACTTAATCTTTCTTTTAAAATTTCATTTTTCAAAAGAAAAAAAAAAAAAAAAAAAAAGGAAAAGGAAAGTGCATTATGTTTTATTTTTATTTTTTTAAGGTGTCAACCCTTAAAAGTTCTTTTCATCATCTGAGTGTTAAAAATCGCACTTTAACCTCCCATTATCTCCTTTTCAATGAATTTCCCGTGTACCTTTGTTCTTCTAAAAGGAGTTAAAAGGTCCTTGTTTCCCCTCCCCTCCCCCCTCTTTTTAAGAGGTGTTCTTTGTTTTACAAATGGATTTCTTTTCTCATTTATCTATTGTGCGTCGAGATCTAGTTTCGATTTGTAGCTTTCCTGTTTCATATATTTTTTATTATTTGTTTACATCATCTTACGACCATTGTTTATGTAGTGAATCATTTTGTATCTCTTTTTTTTTTTTCTTTCTTTCTTCCTATCCCTTTGTAAAATAGTGTCGAGAATCATTGCAATATTTTTATTGGGTAATTTAAGAAGGATATTTTTCAGAGGATGGTTATTTTAAAATATAATTGTTGGATCTCTTTATAAATAAATTATGGTGCATATAAACGTTATTGACTTGTGGATGGATTTATAATATTTGATTGATATATTTTTATTTAGTCTTTTGTATTTTTAAGAAGACTCAATACCTGTCGTCGCTGGCAGTCGAATCTTATGTTATATAAACGGATATTTCTCATCAAAAGTGCTCATTACCCCTCCCCCCCCCCTTTTTTTTTTAAAGGAAAAAGAAAAAATCATACCGATAAATTAGTTCTTATCTTTTAAATTCGATTTTTAAATTTTCTATTAATAAAGTACGAAAAATGAAGTGATGAAATATTAAAATTCTAAAAGTATTAATAATAATAATAAAATAAAATATTTTTTTATTAAACAACATCTAATTTAACTGTTGAGAATTTTCTGAGTTTAAAACAGAATTAAAAAAAAAAAAAATAGAATAGATAATCAATAATTTTCGTAAATGAACGTTTTCATAATGGGAAAGAGATACTGCCTGGCTAGTGCACGAGCCAACTGAGCCGTCTTCGGGCAAAATTTTCAATTTCTTCTCGTTCCGTGCTCGGGCTTAATATTTTTGTGCGACCACAGACAGGCCTTGGATTTCTGCAAATATATTTAGCATGCCTCAAAACTGATATGTGTTATTTAATGTCACAATAGCAGGTTTCCAATGACGCATATGTTTCATGGTATGCATATCTTTACTAGATTGCGCACATGTACATTCAAAAGAAATTGGGATTCGTATACATCACGGGATATAAGTTGAAATGGATGAAAGTAAATCTTTAGTGGTATTGATAATTTTTAATACTGTCTTGCAATCTTATGCTGTTTGATGAAATGCTAATATTTTCGGATTGACTTTCTGTCTGTCTTCCATTCGTCCATAATATTAAATTTCTATTTATATGTAATTGTCTTCTAAAATTAAAAAAAAATTGTAGTTTTGAAGGGGACTAAGACGTCTGCGACAACCGTGAAGTGGAAAATTTAGGTTGTTGCTTTTAATAGCCCTATATTTTTTAATTATGCATGTATCAATACAATTTTTTTATGAAAATATTAACAAGAAGTTCAAGAAATATTTGATGCAAATTATTTACTTTTACGTGTTACAGTTTTTTTTTTTTTTTTTTTTTTTTTATAATAGCACTGTAAACATACGTATTTTACTCTTAAGGATTTTTTTCACTTTGGTACACTTTTCTAAAAAAAATAATGAAAATCTTACCTTGAAATCATGCATGATGATAGAAAATACTTTTGTTTATATACTGAACCTATTTTATGTTTTGTTGTTCTATTTTTAAAATTATATATAATAATAATAATAATAATAATAATAAAGCAATTTTTATTTATTAGAAATATACATTTTTGAACACACATTTTCCCTCTTTTAAAAATATATCACAAGGTATATACATAAAAAAAATAGGTTCGCTGTATGCAAAGACACTTATTTTATTTCACTCTAAAATTTCAAGGAACTACTTTCAAAATATATGGCTATTAAAAGCAACAACTTAAATTTCCCACTTCACGGTTGTCGCAGACGTCTCAGTCCCCTTAATGGATATTTTATTATTTGGCTATATAAAACCTTTGAAAAGTAGATACTAAAAAATGTTTTGCATAAAAATGCATACAGTTCTTTGTTCATCTGTTTTATTTTTTATAGCAGGTCGAGCCTGGTTTTATTGGTTTTTGTCCGGACCGGACCCGAGCTTAGATATTTCTGCCAGTGTTGCCATATTTTGCTACTTTTTTATTTATTATCCACCACTAAATTTTAAATGAAACGTTTGCCTCGTCACTTCTAAGACTAATCGTCTAGCATGTATATAAAATATCGCCTCTCAAAATTATTGGTGACTATTGAATAAAAAAGTAGCAAAATCTGGCAATACTGATTTCTGCCCCTTTTAACCTCTACCCAGGGTTATACTGGCTGGCTCAGATATTAGAGTTTGTGATTTTCGTTTACATAAGACCATTATTGGAGTTGTTAGTACTTAATGTTGGAGTTCTGTATCAGATTGAGTGCGTGTAGGATTTATATTAATTTCCGCGTGTCAACTCTTGTAATGTAATATTTAATTCTAATTTTAATGTAGTAATTTGTTTTAATAATTGTTTTAACAATTGTTTTAATTCTATTAAAGAACTGTTCAATACTATAACTGTATGTTATGTTATAGAATTTTAATTCCGTTCCTTATATAACATAAATTTTGACATTAATTTTTTGCGGGTCGCAGGTTAGATGCTGCAAGTTCAGGTTGGGTATCGCGTAGAAAATCATTTTGCAGGGCGGCCTGCCTGTATTTGGTGCGTGATTGTGGGCAAGTTATTGAAGTGCCTTATTAGAATTAGATAGAGGGCCCAGAGTATGGAGGGGTTCTCATTCACGGTTTAGTTTACAGATTATCCTTATCACAGTTTACCTTCACAGACCATTATTTACTACTTGGTGCATAAAGAATTCGTTGAAGTGTCTTATCAGATCTAGCCCTCTCTAACTAACAGAATAAGATTCTAAATTAGGAGATCCATTTTGTGCCTGACTTTTTTAATCGTTACTACTGAAATAAAATTTAGTATGTTTATAATAAATTTGTTTCCTTCATTTGCATTTTTTATAAATTATAGAATGTTATTTTATGCGGCGAAATTAACAGGTGAAAATCGAAAAGTTTTGAAATTATTAATCATGTAATAGAAAATTATTTTGATGTTACAGGAAGAGGAAAATTGAAATGTTGTTACAAGTTTCAGGTTGAGATCATATGTTTTGAATCCTGTTTTTTTTTTTTTTTTTTTTTTTTATATTTGAATGTAAATTAAATTTTGATAATTAAATATTGTACATGATTTGTTTTCCTTAAAAAAAAAAAAAAAAAAATCTTTTTGTGTGAACATTCAATACAAATTTTTATTGAAAAATTTAATATCGATTCTTTTTCTCAAGACGAATAGACAATCACCAATAGTTTTTTTTTTTTTTTTTTGCGAAGTTGGTAGATGAAAAGTTCCTGATGCGATCTAAGGTCGCGCTCATCGACGTAGCCGTTCGGAGTTCTCCGTGGTTTTCTCCCGTAGAATACTTACGTAAATATGGGCCAAGACCACTTAATAGTGCACACTAACAAAGTGAAAATTTAATCTCGCAATCTGTTATTCTAGATTTTCGTTATTCGTGAATTTCCGTTACAGAAATAAAGCTTTTTTTTTTTTCTGCAGAAATATTTTAATATATAAGAGGGAAAAAAATTAATTGTAAAGCATATTTTTTAGTGCTAGAGGCCTATTTCAGTCGGTACAGTTGTCGAATTTTTATAGGTCACTCTTAATTAGTGCTAGAGGCCTATTTCAGTCGGTTTATTGAATGGGGATTTATTGAATGAAGTCCCCACAAGGCACAACTTTGTCATGAGTCTCCCCCCAGGCCCAACTTTGACATGAGTCCCCCCCAAGGTACCCCTATTTCAGTCGGTACAGCGTTGTCGAATTTTTATAGTACACTCTTAATAGTGCTAAGGGCCTATTTCAGACGGTTTATTGAATGGGGATTTATTGAATGAAGTCCCCCCCAAAACACAACTTTGACATGAGTCCCCCGCAGGCCCAACTGTGAATGAGTCCCCCCCGAAGGTACAACTTTGACATGAGTCCCCCCCAAGGCCGACTTTGACATGAGTCCCCTCCAGGCCCAACTTTGACATGAGTCCCCCCCCAAGGTAGCCCTATTTCAGTCGGTACGGCGTTGTCGAATTTTTATAATACACTCTTAATAGTGCTAAGGGCCTATTTCAGTCGGTTTATTGAATGGGGATTTATTGAATGAAGTCCCCCCAAGGCACAACTTTGACATGAGTCCCCCCAAGGCCCAACTTTGACATGAGTCCCCCCCCCAGGCCCAACTTTGACATGAGTCCCCCCAGGCCCAACTTTGACATGAGTCCCCCCCAAGGTACCCCTATTTCAGTCGGTACAGCGTTGTCGAATTTTTATAATACACTCTTAATAGTGCTAAGGGCCTATTTCAGTCGGTTTATTGAATGGGGATTTATTGAATGAAGTCCCCCCCAAGGCACACCTTTGACATGAGTCCCCCCCAAGGCACACCTCCCCCTCATTGGGAAAAAGAGAAAAAACGTTGTTTTGCGGCTATAAGACAGTTTGGACTTCCAAGGTTATTTGTTACAATATCTGCAGCTGAAACACATTGGTTTGATTTAATGAAAACTTTATCATGGAATTTAGATCGTCACGAATTAACTAAAGAAGAATTTGTCGATATTAACAAGTTTAGCAGTAGGTCTCTGGCACTAAATTAAAATCTGTCAATGTCAGATTTTCATGTTTTAAATAATGAAATAATGTCGTGTCTGTATAATTTTTTTTTTTTTTTTTTTTATATTTTTTTTTAAGTGCTAGAGGCCTATTTCAGTCGGTATAGCGTTGTCGAATTTTTATACGTCACTCTTAATGGTGCTAAGGGCCTATTTCAGTCGGTTTATTGAATGGGTCTTTGACATGAGTCCCCCCCCCAGGCCCAACTTTGACATGAGTCCCCCCCAAGGTACAACTTTGACATGAGTCCCCCCAAGGCACAACTTTGACATGAGTCCCCCCCCCCCAGGCCCAACTTTGACATGAGTCCCCCCCCCCAAGGCACACCTTTGACATGAGTCCCCCCCAAGGCACACCTCCCCCTCATTGGGAAAAAGAGAAAAAACGTTGTTTTGCGGCTATAAGACAGTTTGGACTTCCAACGTTATTTTTTTACAATATCTGCAGCTGAAACACATTGGTTTGATGTAATGAAAACTTTATCATGGAATTTAGATCGTCACGAATTAACTAAAGAAAAATTTGTCGATATTAACAAGTTGAGCAGTAGGCCTCTGGCACTAAATTAAAATCTGTCAATGTCAGATTTTCATGTTTTAAATAATGAAAAAATGTCGTGTCTGTATAATTTTGTTTTTCTTTTTTCTTTATTTATTTATTTATTTTTTTTGGTCACATTACTATAGTGATGAAAATAAACATTTAATGAAGTACTATAATAATAAATATTCCATCACTGCACTGCGAATAATCAATCTTTTTTTTTTTTTTTTCCCTGCACAAAATTAAGATTATATGTTTAAGAATGAAATCCCTTTTTACTTTTGATTGCTTTTGAGAAAAAAGTTCCAAGTACTAAATAAAATAAATAAATGAACACAAGTAAATACACCACTAATAAGTAAATAAATAAAAGAAGAAATGCAAAAAATCACTTTCTAGAATGATTTAATGTAGTGTTTAAAAATTTCGTTAGCTTTAAATATTATTTTCTTTTAACACTTTTGGCTACATCCCCCTACAATTTCCTTTGATAAAAAAATTTATCATCATTCATAATGCTTGTCTTAGCACTTAAAAATTTGTCGAGATTCTGCGATGTTCCTTAAAAGAAATGGATTTTTTTCTTCTTATCATTAATCTCATTCTGTACTAAAAAACTTTGTCGGAGCCTGATTGATTAGTTGTTCACAACAAGAGCGGAAGATGAAAATTTTATCCTCATGCTTCTTGAGGGTGGAAAAGAGATGGGGGTGATCCACACGAGGGGATTTTTTTTTTTTTTTTTTCCGCTTTTGTGATAAATCTATAAAAAGTTCTACTTGGAGCGAGTACAATTCTCTGAGAGAGTATGAAAAGTTATATGTTAAAATAAAAATTTTGTTTTTTATCATTGTTACTGGAGAGAGTCGTAAATTTTGAAAATTATTCGATCTAGATTGTGGTAATAAATTTTTATCCTGAAAGTTTAATTTTTTGTCTGTTTTCGTGTAAGAGTAATCGTTGATGTGCACAGAGAAGTTATGTCTCTTTTGGGTTTTTAGTTTTAAAAGGATTAAGAGATTTCGAATAGAAGTGCGTTGTAATATAATTCAAACGACGTATTTTTCGAAGTTAAATGCAGATTTTTTTTCTTTCTTTTTTCTCTTTTTCTTTTGTTCGAATTTTTCTGAAAATTTACTATGCGAATGTCATTTTCTTATATAAACTGAAAGAACAAAAAAATTGTGTTTTATAATTATCATTTTATTTTTATATAGTATTAATATATCAATTCTAAATCTAAAAAGTATTTTATTTATCAACTGTTATAGATTTAATTTTAACTTAGTGATGCCTAAACGTCGGCACAATGGGGCACAGGGAAAGGCACTTGCCCCTTCCTGTTAAATTCTAGACGGTAAAAAAATTAAGGCTAAAAACTTATGTCATTAGAGTTTCAAGGATTATCTTTGATGTAAACCTTATTTGACAATTTATAAATTGTCAAATAAGATTTGTATTTCACAGAGCCTGATAAAGCCAAACAGACCTGAGCCACTTCTCAGTTTGGCCTTAACCTTTTCTTACAAGTAACATTTGGGTCGATTTGGTCAAAATTTTCTGTTTAAAAATTTGTTGTAATAGATGCCTCATGCTTGTTTAATCATCCCAACCATTCCATCAAATGAGTCTGAAAGAATTTCTAAAATATACCGAAACATTTGCAACTTTAAGCCCCGCCCCCTTGTTAAATTTTGTAAATTATGTTTTGATTATCATATAAATTACTAAGGTATTTTCTTTTTCTAGTTTGTGATATTCAGTCTTAAAATTGTTTATTTCGTGTTTTGATAAATATTTGCAGTTTCTGAAAGATTCGAATCTATTATTATTCTAGAAATTACCAGTTATTATGATTTATTTTTGCGGAATATCATGTCATCTATCATTGTATAATTTTTGAAAAATTTCGCTTAGCCAATCTTTTTCCAATATTTTTATGAATCAAAATATATAGATTCCTATCTGGATTAGTCTGATCAATTTAATGAAATTTGTTCCTCAAATTTAAGCTATTTATTTAAATTTTAAAATATTTCTTCCCACTTTACTGGAGATGCATTAAACTCACTGAATGGATGATTCAGTTAATAAGTGATTTTTATGATCATTGGCTATAATATTGAACTTTTGAGATACACTTGTTTAAAATATACTTTTATATCTTCTGTTCCAAAGTCGCGCTTATCGATCCAACGGCCGAAATTTTCCGCGGTTTTCTCCGAAATTTGCTTAAATACGGGCTAGCTTTTCTTAGAATAGAGCGCATCCCATCCAGACCTAGGACCTAAACGTAATCGATTAGCCTTAATTCCGCACATCTTGTCTATAGTTTCAATAGCTATTTGAAAATAGTAATAATAAATATACAAAAAAATCTGGAGTGACTCCACTCGACTTTCCGAACATTGAGTAATTAACAGTTTTGTAGATAAAGTAAAGAAAGAGGAGTTGTTAAACAAACAAAAGAGAGAAAACCATAATAGAGTGTTTGAGTATTTTTCTCCATCTATTACACGTTGTTTTATTTAACGCTACTGAACTTTGAGCCCATAGATCATAATGATAAAGAAATTTTTGTTGTGTCCCTGTAAAAACCTATAAATGCTAGATTCACCAAAATGCTTATAGTTAGTGCAACAGTGATTTATAATACTCATATAAATTTTCAGCTGAATTCAATAAGGCGTTTAGATGCTATCGTACTTTTAAAAATTTAGTCCCATAGGCCATAATGATAAAGAATTTTTCTTTGTGTCCCTGTAAAAAAACTGTAAGTGCTAGATTCACCAAAATCTATACAGTTAGTTCAACTGTGATCTATAACATGTGTACAAATTTTGTGCTCGGATTAATAAGGCGTTTAGACGCTATCACATTTTTAAAAATTTGGCCCCATAGGCATAATGATAAAGAATTTTTCTTTGTGTCCCTGTAAAAAAACTATAAGTGCTAGATTCTCCAAAATCTATACAGATTGAGTATTTGTGATCTATAATATGTGTATAAAATTTTTGCTCAATTGAATAAGGCGTTTAAATGCTATCGCACTTTTAAGATTTGGCTCCCATAGGCCATAATGATAAAGAATTTTTCTTTGTGTCCCTGTAAAAAAACTATAAGTGCTAGATTCACCAAAATCTATAGAGTTTGTACTATGGTGACTTACCATATGCGTACCAACTTTCAGGTTAATCGAACAAAGCGTTTAGACGCTAGCGTGTTCACTCACAGACATACACACACACATACATACATCATCGTAAAAATAGTGAAAACGGACTCAGGGGACCTCAAAACGTATAGAAACATCAAAATCTCGAATTCGGATTTTTGACATGATTACAATACTTTCCTCACTATAGTGTTCGGAAAGTAAAAATTATATGTTACTTTGGACTCATGTATATGTCATTTTATTTTAGGTGCTGAACCTGCTGACCGTCTTCTGCATTTCTCGGCACGCCTGGGTCTGACGCAATTAACGAATCATTTGTTGACACTACCGGGTAGTCAAACTGCGCTGTCAGCTCATAACAAGGAGCACCTGCTACCCGAAGATCTTGCGAGGGACAATGGCCACTACGAATTAGCCAATCTTCTGCAGTAGTAAGTAATTTCCTTATTTTATTAAAATACCTGTATACTTTCATATCATTTAAGCCATTCTTATTCTTAGCATTTTCTTTAACCTCATTCATTTTGATTTCAATGGCATCATCGTATACTAAAAATTCTGTAAATTCCAATTAGAAAACCATATAAAATAACTAGTTTTATTCAAATGTTCATTTGTCTTTTGGCAATAGAAGTGAGTATATTTATATTTCATTTTTCTAACAACAGAAGTGAGTACAATTTTATTTTTTCCAACTATCGACATATTTTTTCGAAATCTTTGCTATTGAAATGCCCAGAAAAACTTCTTTGATCAATCGGATTGAGACGCATATATATATATATACAGAAGTTAATTTGGGATATGCCTAATCATGTAAAGAAAAATGCTAATATTGATCTTTATTTATTATTATTGTTATAGGATAGAGATTAATTACTAATAATAGTAAGAATATTGTGTACATAGAAATTTTGAATTTCTGTAACTCAGTCAAGTTTCAACCACTGGACGATACTAGTTATATTATTATGCATAATGTAGTGCACCATTAGAATTTGTTGAGAATGTTGTTTAAATCTAATTAACTCCCCCCCCCCCCTCCAATATCGGTGTTTATTTATTGTTCCTAATAATAATATTTCCATATAATCGTTCCTCATTAGACTGGAAAAAGAGCGGCTGAATCTTACAGAGGCTAATTTCTCAACAAGATGTCGATATTTGATAATTATTTTCATGCAATCTGTACATCGTTTTTCCCGAAATGTATCAAAGTGCATCAATTTGTATTTTCCCCGAGTTATCATTTGTAAATGTTAACCTTTAACCATTCGAGGTTTTTACTATTTTTTCTCCTTTTTTACGTAGCCATCGACAACAAGACTCAGCCCCATTGCCTCGTAAAGCTGCCATTGAAGAAGAAGAGAAAACTGATCCTCTTACAATATCCACGAGTATCGATGGAAATTTAGGTATGTAATTGTAAATTGTTTCTTTTATTTTTTATTATTTATCATTATTATTTTTCAAATGTTTTGTTTCATATATCTTTTTACTTATTGGATCCGTAAAAAATTCCAAGTCCGTGTTTCGTGGATTTTTTTCAGATGTCCTGAACACAGTTTGTCTATTTTCAGAAAATGTCCGTGTGTGTATATATGAGATAAAAATTATCTGGCAGCTCTATCTCCAAAATTAATACGCAGAATAACATAAATTTTTTATTTAGTTACACCTTGACATAAATTGGTACCTACCAACTTTTGGTCAAATCGGTCAAGAGGTGACTCTGTTATGTTACAATTTCTCTCGCTCACGGGAAAGCTATATCGTAAGTTCTGTTGTGTATGATTGCACAAACTTCATATTCAAGAGAGAGGGTCATTATGAAATACAATGCTGATTCAATTTGGGTGCACATCAGTCGATTAGTGACGATACTCATGCTGAAAATTTCTCCGAGTATAAGGACTCTTCTATAGTGTATAAATGTACCAAATTTGGTAAAATAAAAGTAATGCTGTTGCTGACTTAGTCTGAGTATATGTCAGCTGACAGATGCGCAGCTATTGCCTTCGGCGATTTTTCTTTTTTTTTCTTTTTTTTTTTTGGGGGGGGGGGGAGAATACAATTTTTAGCTTTTTTTTGTGTATAATCATACGTATCAAGTTTTGTAAGAGGAACATTTTGAAAAACTGCGCTGATTAAATTTAAGTGCATGCATTTGTTATTGCCGATTTTCATTATTCTCACCTGTTACAATTATTATTTATTTATGTATTTATTTTATCATGAACCTATCATTAATCTTAAAGAAAATATTAAGATGATAAAAAGTAAATATATTTTACCCCCTCCAAGTCATGATCGTTTTTAAATCTCTATACCGAGGGTATTTTAATGTACCTTCTCATTAAATCGTCATTAATTTTTATGATGAGAAATTAATAATAGTTGGCTCTTTAATAAACAATATATATATATATATTTCTAATACATGTTTTGTTTATTTTAAAATATGTATATTTAAAAAGTTAAAGTATTTGTATTCGAATAATTATATATTTATTTACTTAATAAACGGGGTATCAAATCAAACCCAGTTTTTGAATGAGTGGAATCTTTTGTTAGTATTAGACCAATTTGTACTTCTAAAATCGTATTTACTTTACGTACGTTCTTTTCTTTTATTTTGTTTTTTAACAAAATAGTGATGGTTAGATAAATTTTAGTAAATATAAGTACTAATCTTTCAGATAAATAAATGAAGTTCCTTTTTAAAATTACAATTCCATTGGTCGTAATAAACCTCAAAAACAAAAGATTTGTTACAGTGCTATGATCTACTTATGAAAAGCGCTGATTACACACACACATATATATGTATTATATATATATATATATATATATATATATATATATATATATATATATATATATATATATATATACATATATATTTAATTTCTTTTAACTGATTTTTATTTTACGCATCAAGTGAAAGTAATTTCCGAAAATTTATTTATTAATTATCATTATCATCGTCATCTTCTTCTCCCCTCTGCCCTTTTCCTCTTTCCTTTCCTTTTCTTTTCTTTTTTTTTTTTTCGCTTTGAGAGAAATTGTTAAATTTCGTGTAACCACTTGTAAATGTGGGTTTACAACATCAACAGTTGACATGCTTCGAAGCTTTTTTTGTAGCCAAGTGCCTGTTTAAAATAGTTTGGAAATCATCATTGTACTGTGAAAAAATTAAAACTACGTTTATCGTTATAACATTTCTAAAGTTGGGTAGATAAAAAATCAATGAGTACAATAAGTCTGTAGATGTGATTGTGTGTAACTGAAACATGGAAATTTTATCTAGAAACGTTCTGTACTTTCAAATTTTAGCTGAATTATCTTTAATTCCTTCTACGAGTGAACCACAAGTTGTTGTAACAGTTATGGCAAAATCTGATGCAGATGCTATTTGGAATGCATTATTCATAATTTTGCTGAATAATTGCAATTTACAATTCGTTGATGTGAATTGTTAATTTTCTAAACTTTTTTTATTATTATTTGTTTTTTGTGTGTGTATGTTATTATTATTATTATTATTATTATTTTATTTTTTATTTTTTCTATATATATTTTTAATTTTTATTTATTTTGTTTATTTTTGTAGAGCATGATATTGTGGAACTGGAAAAGAGAAGTCTGGCCATTTCTGATTCGTTGAACTACGAGTCCGAAGACATGAAGGAATTAAATGCGACAAGGAATGGTAAGTACTCAATGTTTTTTTTTTTTTTTTTTTTTTCTTTTTCTGTCCTTTTTATAATCTTACGGACGTACTATGTGAAAAAATATTGACACAAAAAAAAAAAAAAAAAAAATTCTACTATGAAACTTTAGTGTATCTAGACATTTTGGGGCGTCTTGATTTTTTTTTCTTTTGTTTATTATTATTATTTTATAGCGTTATATCATATGTATGTTTGACCCAACGTAAAATAATGGCCTAAATACTTTTTTCGATGGAATTCAGATTTATATAGGTACTATAGAATCAACATTACACGAACTGTATAGATTTCCATTAGTGTAAGACTTTAGTAGTTTTTAACTGGGACATAAAAAAGAATTATCCTTCAAATTTCAGCTTATGGACTAAAATTATTTTACTAGATAATTAAACTTTCACCAGTGTTACTCTGTAACTAATTCGACTCGTAGACTACGAATTAAAAACAAGTGCATTTTCATATTTCCTTTATTTATTTCAAACAAATTAGCGAAACTTTTAAAAAAGCTTTATGATATTTCAGTTAAACAACAGAAAAGTAGTAAAAATTATCGCTTGCACTCTTGTCAGATGTTAAAAGTGTGCTGTCCACAAATAGCCTTGTTGCAGTAGTTGCATACGTATTTTGTCATTCTGCGTTTCTTAGATGCACAGAAAGTACAAATTCTGCGTTTGTTTCCCGAACTTTGCCGTGTCTTCTATAGGCTTTTCAATATTCAAAATATCTTCAATATTTATTTTGATGATCACTGAATATTCGACTGTTAGACGACGATTACAGCAAATCTCGAAACATACCAAGTGTACAGCCGTGCTTATCACCTTCGGATAACTCATTTTATTAGTTAGGAAGGTACTGTGAGTGAGGTGGTGAGAGCGCAATGGGAACATCTCGAATTCGTAAAACTGGTTAATTTTTTGAAGCGCAGTAGTGTGAAAGATAAAATTAGTAGACAGCTTTAAAGTTACCGTCAATGCCTTAACCGGAGAGACGGGCAAGCACTCCCATAAATTTTTCTTTTATATTTCATTTTTTTACATTTCCTCCCCGCAAAGTTAACCTAGTCTATTAAATGTGAAGAAAAAAGCAGTTTAGGTGTAGTAAATAGCAATAGATTTCATATTTATGAAAAGAAAATATCTACGTTCAAAGTTCTACACTTAAAGTCAACTCGAAACCTGACCCGAAAAATCTATATAATATTTCTCTAACGTGGACCAGTTTCAATTATTTTTGTCGAAACGATACGGTACGCGAGGATAAAAAAAAAATAATATTTATACGTGAATAATATTTAAGCACGCGGACTTAGCTCAATGGACTAATAAGAAAAAATGACGACATTTGTCCGATGAGATTATTTTACGAAAAAATGTATTTTTAACAGTTCAGAATCTCTGCAAGCGTCATTTTAAACATAGCAGTATTTTAAAGATATATATACAGAATATGAACTTTTGTGTCATAAAGTGACTAAAAAACACAATCATAAAAAATATAATCAAAATAGGAATTATTTTATTTTATTTATTTTTTAAAAAGATACCAAAATTAATAAAAAGTCGTTCGCAACATCACGACAAAAATTTAAAAGGCGTCGTGGGAGTCCTATATTAAAACTGTGTACTGCCTGCGGAAGTAAGAAAATTGGGTCGTGAACCATGAATTTTATGTGGAAACCTTTCTTTGAATTATTTTGGTTTCACTATTGTACAATATTAACTTGGTTTTATTAATAATTTGGCTTCTGGTAAATTAAAATCTTAATTCGGTGGTGAAATTGGTATAACATTTATGAGTTTCAAATTTTAATGGTAAATAAGAAAAGAAATAAAATGCGAATATTTCGCACGGGTTTGCTAGTAAATAAATAATTAAATAAATAATCATAATCAAGAAGGATCAGATGTATCAAAGGGATTTACACTGGAGATTAAAAAAGTATGTGATCTGAAACATCCGATATTTGGGATATTTATATTTCGAATACAGAAATTTACTTTACTATAATAATTTAGATATGCACTTATATACACTTAGTTTGCTTATATCAATTGTATTTCTATGAAACAAATTTCTGTTTATAAGTGGGTTTTTTTAAAACACGCTCTCAAATCGACCTGACTCGTTAACAACTAAACACAACCCGCAGAAAAAGAATATTAATAAACTTAAGCCGTGTTAAAAAAAAAAAAAAAGCCGCAAGAAGTAAAAAGTCAGTTTTTCTAGATTAAACATATACTGTAATACATTTTGAACCCTTTCCGAAATTTTTTTTTATTTTTCTGGCTACGGCCTTGTGCACCGTTGCAAGAACTATAGCATAAAATGGGAGGACATAAAATGATATGAGGTGTTTAAAGCCCTCTAACTTTTAATATAATACTCTAAATGCTATAAAAATTTGCATACATGAACAGCAGTACCAGAAAATTAGTACCAAAAATCGTTGCTAGAGTATGATTTGTCACTTCAAGAGTGTAATATGTGTGATAAATGAATATGTAATTGCCAAGTAAAACTACAAATAACAATTTATTTATAATAAACAACATTATTACCTGCAAATTTCGCTTAATACAACCACCATCCTGATATTCCAATAACTGCATAAGGTAGATATGGCTGCATAAGGTCCTGATATTTCAATAACTGCACTTTAGAACGGAAGCTCGTAGCATATATGCTTTTATTCTTCTAATTTTTAAAGTTGTCTGATCTGCTAAAATGGAAATGTCAGAAAATGTCTTTGATACACAATGCTTTTTAGATATCCCCATACCAAAAAATCAAAAGTATTTAAATCAGGTGATCTTGGTGTCTATGTCATGGGGAATGCGTGAGTAATTGTCTTCGGAATGCTGTCGCAATTCACCCGACATCAGATATGCGGCAGGGCTTAGACAGCCTAGTGTGCGGTGTCGCACCATCCACCATAAGCACGGTAAAATATAGCGATATCCGTTTTGTTACAATTGTACGGCTGTGGTATCGCAATGTTTTTAAGCATATCGGCAGCGCTGACATTTTCGTTCCATTGATAAAGCAACTTGATCAGTACACCACACCATAGAAAGAAAGTCTATGAATGATGAATATTCTCTAGCCTTTATTTTTTTTAATCTTTATGGTCGCTTTTTTTTTTATGTTGACCACAATGCCAAATATCCCCTATCGGCGACTTTGGAACTTCTTCTTTTCTGTAGAAATTTAAACTACATACTATGTTGTTTATGTACGCAAATTTTTATTACTTTGGCCTAATACACTAGTAGCTGTAGGGGGTCTGAACAACTTACGTTATTTTATGCCAATTCTGTAGATTTTTCACGAATGCAAGAGTTGCAGTTCTTTTACTGGAATACAAAGTAGAATTTCTATACAGGGTGTTCCAAAAGTCTCCCCCCCCCCCTTCTAACTCGAATATGAGTCGAAATTTTGAAAAATGGAGAAACACGTATTTAATGAATTCGAGAGGGACCTCTTTTGGTGAAAAAAGATTGGGCCCGGGGGGGGGGGGGGCTAGGGAGGGCAACTTTAAAATTTCAAAGGGCAAGGGGGTGCAACTTTAAAATTTCTAATGGGAAAATATGTCTTGTAATACATCCCGAAAAATGTCTCTTCAAACAATGAATTTGGTATAAATAGTTTTGTCCTGCAGTGATTAATAAAGGGGATACAAAAGTATAAAATCCACATTTCAAAGGTCTAAAAACTCAAGTATCTCCTTTAATAATCAGCGTAGGGCGAAACTATTTATATCAAATTCATTGTCTTGAAGAGACGTTTCCAGAGATGTATCACATTTATATATTAATTTGAAACATGTTTTTGTCTGTCTCCACTATATTGAGAGAACGGCTAGGTGTAAAAATTTGGTTGAGGTGTCTAAAAAAAGGTCTTGGTCTGTAGATCTGTTATGAAAAGAGAAAAATAAAAAAAAGTCGAACGGCCCCAATTAATATACGAAAAATGCACATTTCTTTTTTAGAATGACGTCATTTTCGGAAATGCAAAAATGCAGCGAGTTAATCTGAATTTTTATTGCCTTCTAAAAACAAAGTTCACGTGTTATCATTTTATTTTTAAATTATTGTTCCTTTTTTACAGTGTGGCAACAGGAAAGAATCTATATATTAATTTGAAACGTGTTTTTGTCTGTCTCCACTAAATTGAGAGAACGTTTAGGTGTAAAAATTTCTTTGAGGTGTCTAAAAAAAGGTCTTGGTCTGTAGATGTGTTATGAAAAGAGAAAAATAAAAAAAGTTGAACGGTTCCCTCCCCCCCCCTGGGGAGCAGGGGGTTAAACACACGTTGGCGAGCATAACTCAGCTCCAAATTACTTCACGGTGAAGAAATTGCACATGGGAGGACTAGACTCGAATACTAAAAAATCAATATCTCCGATTTTGGAATTTTCAATTTTAAAGGGTGGAAAGTAGATTTGAAGGGGGGGATTAGTTTGAGAGGGAAATCTGTTCTAGACCCACACATGTAGCACCTCATTTTAAAGGTCTTGAAATTTTATGTTGATTGGGGATGTTTGTATACAATATAGGGCGCACCCTGGTGGTGAAAAATTTAACTAGGTGATTTTGTGGTAGGCCCTATCATGTTGCATATTATTTTAAAGATCTTGGTATTTCCTGACCGTTGGTGATGTTCATACAGAACACACTGTGCCCTCTGGTGGTGGAAAGTGCAACTAAAGGATTTTGCAGTTGACACCACCATGTGACAACTTATTTGAAAGGTCTTGGAAATTCAAGGCTATTGTTGATAAAGGTCTTGAAATTTCATGTTGATTGGGGATGTTTGTATACAATATAGTGCGCCCCCTGGTGGTTAAAAATAGAACTAGGTGATTTTGCAGTAGACCCTATCATGTTACAACTTATTTTAAAAGTCTTGATATTTCCTGACCGTTGGTGTTGTTCGTATAGAACACGCTGTGCCCTCTGGCGGTGGAAAGTGTAACTAAAGGATTTTGCAGTTGACACCACCATGTGACACCTTATTTGAAAGGTCTTGGAAATTCAAGGCGATTGGTGATGTTCGCATACAACATACAGCGCTCCCTGGTGGAGTAAAGTGGATTTTGCAGCGCATGCGTAGTATGCCTGCTATACGGTGCCGCAGCCACAGGCAGCGATACCACGAGTCAGAAGTTCTTTCAGTTCAAGGTTAATTTTTGAGAATTTTTTCATGTTATTAGCGGCCTGCATATACGTGCCACAGGCACTGCGGTCACGAACCCGAGTTCCGTTCTGTTTGAGGTAATTTTTTTTGTTACAGATGATTAATATTTTTTTGTGATGTTTTCATTTAAAAATAGAAATTCAAACAAAATCCAGTTAAAGATATAAAATCATACAAATTTAATGGTATTAGTGGCCCGCGTATGCGCTGCCGCAGGCACCGGAGTCACAAGGCAGAGCTTCGTTCGGTTCGAGGTAATTTTTTTTTTTTTTTTTCGTTTCAGCTGATTATTTTTTATTCGCAATGCTTTTATTTAAAAATAGAAATTCAAACAAAATCGAGTTAAAGATATAGAATCATATGAATTTAAGGTTCATTTAAGGTTATTATCACGGGCCCAGGCATTGCCGGGCGGGTTCGTTCGGTTCCAGGTTAATTTTTGGGAATTTTTTTTATGTTAGCGGCCCGTGTATGCGCTGCCGCAAGCACCGGGGTCACAAGGCAGAGTTTCGTTCGGTTCGAAGTAATTGTTTTGTTACAGATGATTATTTTTTTCGTGATTTTTTTTCATTTAAAAACAGAAATTCAAACAAAATCGAGTTAAAGGTATAAAATAATACAAATTTAAGGTTCATTTAAGGTATCATGGGCCCGGGCAACGCCGGACGGTTCAGCTAACATATAATCTTAGTATTAAACGAAATAGAAAATAAAAGATAGCATCTGTTTATTTGGAGTCAGTTTGACATCACATTGACAGTACTTTGTAGAAAGTGATGTCATATATACTATTTCTATTTATAAGCATTTTTCCGACTTTCTTTTTTTAAGTGAAATGTCGTAAATTATATGTTTTAACATGAAGTACATTTAAATAATGATGCGACAATTTTTGAAACATTACGGTCAATAAAGTGATCGTCGAATTCGACGGGTTCCAGCTAGTACCTTCTTATTTGAAATTTTAAAGTCCCCCCCCCCTTCCTCCCCCAGCCCAAGCTTTTTTCACCAAAAGAAGTCCCTCTCGAATTCATTAAATACGTGTTTCGCCATTTTTCAAAATTCCGACTCATTTTCGAGTTAGGAGGGGGGGGGGGGGACTTTTGGAACACCCTGTATATTACAGTCTAGAGACTTGATTTTAATTTAATTTTAGTTATGTTGCTTAAGTTTGATTGGTATGAAAAATCGTGTACGTTTTATTAATAGTTCTTTTACAGGAAAACATGAAAGAATTTACGTATGGGATTAATTATCTGAAGTGCATTAAATAATATAACAGAAAATTAAACTGATATATGTTTTAGTATTTTTCTACAGCATGGTACATAATTGTAATTTAATTTCAAATTAAATAAATGAAGCATTTAAACAATAAAAGTAAACAAAATTACATTATCAGGTCTTTTTTTTTTTTTTTTTTTTTTTTTACTTTTCGAACGTACATATGTAAGGAAAGTATTGTAATGATATTTAAAATCTGAGGTTGAAATTTTGATGTTTCTACACTTTTTGAAGTTCCCTGAATTCATATTTACTATTTTTACGATGATGTATGCGTGTGTGTATGTGAGTAAATACGTAGCGTCTAAACGCTTTGTTCGAATGAACTAGAGTCCTACATCGGGTCGGGTGCAGGTCGAGTTAGCATCAATTTTTGATCCGCGGTTCTACCCCCAAAACATTTTTCTTGGAGAATTTTTTATGTTGCTTTTTTTATGAATGTAATCTTTTGAATGCAGAGATTAAATTCTCTTACTTCATAGCAGTTTAATGATTCACATGATTCATAACATATAATTTTAATTCATAAAGAATAAATGCATAAATATTAATACTTGGTGTTTAAATAATTAGACTAGTTATTTTTAGTAGGATTTTAATTATACTCTAGTTTGAATATAATTGTATGTTTGTAATATTTATGCAACAATTAATAATCTGAAAGATATTTTAAATGATATAATTGTATTTTGTGAAATAGAATTTTAATTCAGTTTCTTATATAATGTAAATTGAATAACACTTTTTTGCGGGTCGTATTGCGGGTCAGAAGCTGCAGGTTCGGGTTGCTTTGCGGGTCGAAAGTCTTCCTGTGGGTCGGGTGCAGGTCAAGTTCACTCGACCCGTGCAGGGCTCTAGAATGAGCTGAAAGTTTGTACGTATGTTATAGATCACCGTAGCACGAACCCTATTGATTTTGGTGAATCTAGCACTTACAGTTTTTTTTACAGGGACGCGAAGAAAGTTTCTTTATGGTCTATGGACACAATTTTTTTTAATGCGATAGTGTCTAAATACCTCATTCCATTGAGTTGGAAATTTACACCTCGGAAATTTTATAAGTCTCTGTCGCACAAACTATATAAATTTTGATAAATCTAGCGCTTGTAGTTTTTTTCTTCTTTTTTTTTTTTTTTTTTTTTTTTACAGGGAAACCAAGATAAATTTTTTATCATTATATATGGTCTATATAGGTCCAATTTTTAAAAAAGTGTGATATGGCCTAAACGTCGTATTTGATTGAGCTGAAATTTTATACACAAGGTACAGGTCACCATTCCACGAAGTTCATAGATATTGGTTAATCTAGAACGTGTAGGTCTTTTACAGGGACACAACGAAAAATTCTTTATCATTATGCGCTATGGGCTCAAATTGTTTAAAATGCAATAGCGTCTAAATGGCACATCCAATCGAGTTGAAAATCTATATACAGTTTATAGATCACCGTCACACTAACTGAATGAATTTTGGACTATGTACCAGTTAGTTTTTTAGATGAACACAAAGAAAAATTCTTTATCATTGTGGCTTATGGACCCAAATTATATAAAATGCGATAGCGTCTAAACGTATTATCCGATTGAGGTGGAAATTTATATACATGTTACAGGTCACCGTCGCACAACTCAATAGATTTTGGTGAGTCTAGCTCTTATCGATTTTTATAGGGACACTACGAAAAGTTCTTTATCAGTATGATCTGTAAGCTCATTCGTTTCTTCTTTTTCACACGCACATTATTACACACATGGCGATTAATCTAAGGGATGTGGTGGACAGTGGTCAGTTCAAGTCGAAGGAAATATAAAATCATCTGCTTTTGCAAAATGTAAACTCAACAAAATGTTGTACACATTTGTACGTTGGCCGTTAATGGAGGTAAATTAGTATTAAATCATATGGCAAAAAAATTGGACCGTTAAAAACTATTCCTGTGTGAAGTTGGCCTTTGAATAGAGGTGGATTTATAGGGAGAGGTTTCACTGCCACATATTTCCATGGCAAAAGTTTCAGAAAAATAACTTTTCGGTACCAATAGTACTGGACACTTTATATATCTATACATTTTATTCAAATAAATCATTTAAATTTTAAAACTTCTTGACACACTATAAAATAAATAACACTACTGGTTTAGAAAGGACATGGCCTTTCTTCTTCAGGTACAAAAAGCACCTGCTACTAGCCTGGAAGCAAAAACGAGATTGTTATTTAATTTATAATCAAATAAGTCATATTTTAATTTATTTAAAGATTACATTTAAGAGCAGTCATATTTAGTTAATAGCAAAACAGTAAGCTTTTAGGAAACATATTCTTCATAATTAAAGTGGTCTATTGAAAATCTCTATATAAGGTTACATAGAAATTAGTTGTGTCTATTGAATGTTGTCGAAAATGTTTCTTTGAACTAAACATTGATACTGTTAATCTGATTGTATGTTTTGCTCAGCTATTTTTTCATGAACTGCTAAATGCTGAAGTACGCGGATAGAGCCAAAAGATGCGGAATAACTCTCGCATTCTGAGTTAAAAATATAAATTAAATTATTCCAATTAGTTGAAAAGGTATCAACTTAAAACTGAAAGCGAATGCAAGATAAACAGCTCGACTTAGTGCTAAAAAAGTCCGCATACAGCAACGCCAACTGCCTGAAGCGGTTGAGCGGCAAAATACAACCAGCAGCAGCGTGATAGGTTAGAAAAACATTAAAATCCAAAAGTATATGTGAATGCCCGGAACGAGATAAAATTTTATTTATTTAGTAAGTTTTTATTTATAACTTAATAAAATTTTTTTTTTTTTTTTTTTTTTTTTTAATTTACATTAGCGAAGCGGCAAAGCGTGTATTAAATCAAGAAAAAGTACAATCACTCAAAAAGTAAAGAGCTTGTATTGCTTTGTATAATTCCATTACTAAATTCAAATATGCGCTGTGATTCTTGTTGAATTAATAACGACATTACTGAGCCTTAAATGAATATCCATGTTCTTTTCATTCAATTTTAGTTTACCTAATGGTGGCTTTTTCTCGTAACTCGTTTATCAGATTTATTCTTCTTTCCTGTCATATCATTGGAAATGCATTATAACTTGCTTTCTCCAACTATTATTGGAAATCTGTCATAAAAAGAACGTGTTTTACTTAATATTCTGTTGGGAATGTTGATAATTCACAGCCGAACATTTCTATCTCGTGTAAAAAAATAAGCTTCTATTCATTATTAATGTACTTCTGAAATCAATCATACGCTGTCTGTTATTTTTTATGATAGAAACGATTGTATTTATATGGTTCCGAGGCGTAGCAGAGTGGTTATAAAAGGTTTTATGGAAGCAAAAATTTATCGATAGCCTCAAGGTAGTTACAGTAACTAACTATAACGGACATATTTTAAAATGGCAAATCAAGCAAAAAATTAATGATCTAATGTTGCAGGAATAAACTTCTTCTTCAGCATTTCTAAAAACAATGAATTTCGATATAGTTTACGTTGGTTAGTAAAAATGTACAATAAAAGTTATTTATGGTTGTGTTAGTTTTTTTTTCTTTTTTTTTTGTTCTGCTCTTCTCCTTCTAAATTTTACTTTATCGTTTTCCTTTTTTTTATCAGTAATTTATTTAAGCAATTTTGTAAGTATGGAGATTCGTCGAACTGTATAAATGAATCAAAATAAGTATAATAAATGTTATATATTGCGTTAAATAATTACTCCTTTTTTTAATTCTATATTTCAAACGTATATATGAAGCTTAATTTCTTTTATACACTGAGAAAAAACATATACCGCTTTCATCTAGAACGAATAGGTGGTCCTTTTCTAAATCCCTAAACTAGAAATATAGATTGCCGAGCTATGAGTATAAGGCACGCCAATACACTGAGAAAAAATTCTATAACTGACATCTAGAATCTAAATTGTGGCTCTAGAAAAAATAGCTTCATGTCATCCTTATAAATTTCTTATAAATTTTTTTCTAGTCCACTTCGAAAACGATTTCTAGAGACCTCTATTAGAATTCTTGAGCGTGTGCCTATACTATCGAGGACAAACCTATTTGAAAATATCTCCAAATAAATGTGAATATAATAGGCTGGTTTCAGCAGCTATAATCTTGGTTTATGTCCCAATTCTAGAAAATCAAGCGAGAATTTCTCGTAATAC
Source organism: Salticus scenicus (assembly GCA_963930645.1). Classification (NCBI taxonomy): domain Eukaryota; kingdom Metazoa; phylum Arthropoda; class Arachnida; order Araneae; family Salticidae; genus Salticus; species Salticus scenicus. The sequence goes on along the minus strand of OZ005652.1, from coordinate 173,777,078 downwards.
AAAAGATTCAGAATATTGTTTCACCATCTAGAAATGTGTAGATTAGAAATTCTCGACCTATTCGTCTATTCAGTTTGTTTGCACGTCTTATGCGCATAGCTCGGAAATCTATATTTCTAGTTTAAGGATTTAGAAAATGACCATTTATTCATTCTAGATGAAGGCGGTATATATTTTTTTTCTCAGTGTACAGCTAAGAATTAAAAAAAAAAAAAAAAAAAAAAAAAAAAAAAATGTACATTGAGAGAAAGTAAATGTGAAAAGTTATTTGTGTTTGAACTGAGTCTTTGATCACAACAATTTTAATATATAGAAATTATGTTTTAAAGGATTTCCTTAAATTGAATTATCTGTGATTATGTTATATGTTTTGTACGCACCCGTGTTCTTGAATGAAGGATTTTGTTACGAGAATAAACCTGAATAAATAACGAAAAAAAAATAAATAAACGAAATATTTTTACTGTAAAGATGTCAGACCAACTTTAAAATATCATTGCTGGCATGGACATATTTAATATGAAAATTCAACTTTGAAAATTTCGTAAGTTATTCGAAATTTAAGATTTTCTCAACATAACAAAATAGAACAATATTTCATATAAATTTGCATTTTGGGGATCGTTGCATTGGCAATTAGTATGGAATAACATGAAAACTAAATTAAGAAACTGAGCTCAATAAAATAAATTAATTAAAATAGGGCAAATGTATCGAACTGAACGGTGGATAGCCTATTAGGTGGTGCATTTCATTCTGTCACAGCGTCGAGCGATCTGTCAAATTCATTTCTCTTAACAGGGCTATAATATGTCCTTTACTAGAAATTTATGAGAAAGTGTCAACTAGTTTAAATTTTTAATTCATATATTAATTTTTTTTCATTTACATACTGCATATTTTTTTTAATATAACACAGAGAATGGGCGTGGGAATAAACACGGAATTCAAGATTTAGATTGCAATTCTACGTGAAATATTTACTTAAAAGGATTATATTCTCTCCGAAACTTTTACTGTTTATGTTACGCATTTTATATAAAGGAATTCCATATACTAAATTACTGGCCATTTTCTACGAATGCATTTTGAAAATTGTCTTTTTATTATTATTATTATTTGTGAGTAAATCTACCGCAATTTTTTTTTTCCAATGTTTTACTTTATTATTTATGAACTACTAAAAAGTTAGTTTTGTAACTTGTTTTCAGTATTGAATTAGTTTTTATTTTGGGTCATTTCTTATATATTTAAAACATCTACTGCTATGGTGTGTATTATAAGCTTCAGGTAAAATTTTCCCTCTAATAAATTTAAAGAGAACATGGATTGAATTCGATAATGGTACTTATATTCTTTTTCGTTTGTGAGAATATCATCATTCTAACATGTAAATCAATTCATAAATATTGCTATTACGTAATTTTTGGTTCCATTTATTATTATTAATTAAAAATCTTAAATTTTGGGAAGTAAATATTTTCGGAAAGTTTTCCCAGCATCATGTTAAGATTTTGTGCAAATGCAGAGAGAAATTTTTACTTTCCGAGCATACGTATGTAAGGAAAGTATTGTAATCATGTCAAAAATCTGAATTTGAGATTATGATGTTTCTATACGTTTTGAGGTCCCTGAATTCATTTTTGCTATTTTTATGGTGATGTATGTATGTGCATATGTGTGTGTTTGCATATGTATGCGAGTGAACACGATATCATCTAAACGCTTTGTTCAAATAAGCTGAAATTTGGTATGTATGTTGTATGTCACCATAGCATGAACCCTATCGATTTTGGTGAATCTAGCACTTATAGTTTTTTAACAGGAACACAAAGAAAAATTCTTTATCATTATGGCCTGAAGGGTCAAATAGTGCGGTAGCGTTTAAACGCCTTATTCATCTGAGCTAAAAATTTATACACATGTTATAAATCACCGTCGCACAAGAGTGTATAGAGATTTGTGAATCTACCATTTATAGTTTTCTACAAGGGCACAAAGAAAAATTCTTTATCTTTATGGTCTATGGCCCCAAATATTTTAAAGTGCGATAGCGTTTAAACGCCTTATTCGATTGAGCTGAAAATTTATACACATGTTATAGATTACCGTCACATGAATTGTATAGATTTTGGTAGATAGATTTATAGATTTTTACATGGATGCAAAGAAAAATTCTATATCATTATGATCAATGGGCTAAAATTATATGAAGTACAATAGCGTAAATTTAAAGAATGGGGGAAAATATCTTAAGCCCTTACTATATTTTTCACTTTTGCTTATTTAACTACTTGTCTTACTTTGATTTATTTACACAGTCGTTCATTCATTAATGTTCGGAAAGTCGAGTGGAGTCACTACAGACATTTTTATATGCAATACTTTTGTTGAAATTTGCTATAAAATTTTAATTCGGAATTTCATTGTGCTACATAAATTTGCACACACTTCTCAAATAAATATCAAGCGCCTATGTCAGTTATCATATTATTATTTCAAGTAAATAAATACATATCTTGTAAAAAAAAAAAAAAAAAAAAAAAAAAAAAAATCAAAATATGGACCTACGTCCATTGAAAATAATAAAAAATAATTTGTATAATAATTTAAATTTTAACCAAATGTTACAAAAATCGATTTTATGAATGTCACAAAAGAGTTTATTTATTTATTTTAAGCATATTTTCTTCTTTTTAATGCACCAAAAAAGAAAATTATTACTATATCGAACGAACTTTTTATTTGGCATGGAAAACGACAGACTTTTTTTTCTTTTATTTAATTTTTTAAAAGATGATTTTATATTATTTTACAATATTTTCAGATATTTGAAGCGAGCTATAATGCTGTCTTATGAGAGACAAATTATTTATTTTTGCCTCTGCCATTGAATCTTCTCATAAATGTATTCCCTCTGCCATGTTAAAACTGTTAATATCAAATATTCCAATTTCATTTCCTTATTTTTCCTCGAATAAATTTTCCCACGAGTATATCAGAATAGGAAACATTGCTACTGACTAATGGAAATAAATTCAACGTTTTACTAAATTCGGAATCGTAAAATCCAGCTGTTTTTATAGAGTTTGAGATGAGATAAAGATATTCTCTCTCTTCACAGAACTTTTCCAGATAACGTTTTCCTGCAGTCGCGTTTAGACACTGCTTTTGGTTATATTTTACTTTCTTCTGCATGTAATAGAAGCATGTACAATAGGATTTGGGAAATTTTCCGCTTCCTAGTTTTCGGTGGATTTACACGTTTTAAGAGATCCAGAACACGATTTGACTATTTTCATGAAATGTTTGTCTGTGTGTGAATTAAAATTTTGCGGTAACTATAACTCAAGAACTACTGCACATAATTTCATTCAAATTTATATGTCGTTGCACTTCGACATAAATTAGTGCCTATCGGCTTTTGATGAAAATCGCCCGATAGGTTGCCATCACATTTTTCGCAATTTTGTTTTTACAGCGTAGGATGGAATTTCTTATAAATGTGCACGGTGAAAACGTTTTTTAACCAATCATTACGAACTTATAAATAACAGTTGTAATAGTATTGAAATATTTTATTTATTTATTTATTATTTTAATTTTATTTATTTAATTTATTTATTTTATTATTATTATTATTTGGGGGGGGGGGAGGTGTATGTAGGAGCATCCTTTTCCGTGAGGCATGTAGGTTTTTAATAGAACTCGTCAATACCTTTAAAGCAAATGTGTGAACTATATAGATCTTTGATGATTTAAAACAAAGTTATCGGTTTTTTTTTTTTTTTTTTTTTTTTTTTTTTTTTTCTTTAACAAAATATATTATTCTTTAAATTTTCGAAAAGAAGACCAATTTTCGAAAAGAAAAGTTACTGACTTTCCCGCTTGAAAATGAATCATTAACTAAAAATGAACAGGAAAGACCCAAAAATAAAAGTGCAAATTTAGTCAAAAAGCTGTTAGTAAACTTGCGTGATTTGCTAATATTGGTAGGAAAAAAAAAAAAAAAAGGCATTTAACTTTTGTATTTATGTCATTTAAACTGTTAAAGCATTTTTGAACATTCCTGGGAAATCAAACGCAGTTAATTGCCCAATATTTACCAGTAACGGTCCTTGAATATATCAGTAATCGTCAAATATATCATTAAACTTTGTAATAAATAGCTGAAACTAGAACGTTTTGGAGGGGGAAAAAAAAAAAAAAAAAAACTTGATATTCCAGGACTTTGTTCCGAACTTAATAAAAATCAGGAACGTTAGCTATATATAAAAGTAACGTTACCAAAAATATTAATGTTTTTAATGGATTGAATGATATATCAATATATCTTATTCTATTTAAACTTAATTAATTTGAGATAAAATTCTGTATTGGTAAATGTATGTAGACTAATTATATCTCACCTTACAGTTTAAATCTTAATTAACTATTTTCATCTCTGAAAACACAAAATATGATTTTTTTTTTTTTAAAGTAATGTAATAGTTAATTTGACGAATGCACAAGTTAATGTTGCATCAGTGATATACAATCTGTGACCCAGGGGCTAATTGTGGCCGTCGAGGGGTTAAGTTGGGGCTCCTCTAAAAAATCTTGTACATGTTAATTTTATTCAAGGCAAAGACACTAGTGTTTGCCACTCCTAAAACTTGCACCAGTGTCCGCCACCCTCATAAAAAACATGTTAAAATAACCGTTAATGAACATCTATGAATTTGAATCCGCTCGAGCTAGATTCTCCGGTTCTAGGGAGTCTAGAGCGGGCAGATTCAAATTCATACATGTTATTAAACTCTTATTTTAACTTGTCTTTCGTAAGGGTAGCGAACACCAATGCAGATTTTAGAGGTGGCGGACACTGGTGTCTTTACTTTATTTTATTTTATTTTTTTGTAATTAGTGAAAATACTTTGAAAGTCTGTTTGTTTGTTTGCTGTAGAAATTCAAACCGTTTGACGAATTTAATAGTAAGCTGGCACACATGTTCTTAAGCACCTAGAAGGAGTCACTATATACACTCTAAAAAGTTGTGTACCCCTCAAAGAGAGAAAAAGGCTGTGTAATTTGGGAACCGCTTAAGCTAGAAACTTGATGTTTGGCATGGAAATTCTTCGTTAAAATTCCTTTACATGCACTATTAAAAAGTTGCTTCTCCCTAATGAGGGTTGGAATGAAATAAAAAGCGGGTGTACACTGTACAGATTGGGAATAGCTTAAGCTAGAAGCTTGATATTTTGAACTCGAAAACAGCTATGCAGGTATATGTAAACACACATTAACTGTTATAACGGACCTCCGTGACCCTATCACTTGTAAAGAGTAGTTCTCGCACCTAACAAGTTGTGTACATTTATGTTATAGCATAACGAGTGAAACAAAAATATTTACTCTGAAATGTCTTTTTAGTTCTTTTTTTTTTTCTTTTTTTTCAAATTGAAAAATCTTTTTAGTCACGGATAAACAGATATTAACTGTTGTAACTGACCTCCATAGCCCAATCAGCTGTAGAAGTAGCTCTCGCCCCTAAGAAGTTGTGTACATTGTACATTTATGTTGCACAATAGTAGTAATATATAGCATAATAACAAATAAAGAAAAAATATTTACTCAGAAATGTCTCTTTTTTTTTTTTTTTTTTTTCAAATTAAAAAATCTTTTAAATCATGGCTAAAAATTTATTTGTCCCTTTTCTCCCCCCCTCCCCAACATCTTCTTTTAATGTAGAAGGAATCTGAAGGACTAAATAGTGAAATAAGAGAAACTGTCCTTTTAAATTATATGCAATCAGAACTAGACTATTATTATACTTTTTTTTATTATTATTATTAAGAGCTACATTATGCTGATTAATTATAAAATAACGTTAAAAGCATTAAAAGAATTTCCCACTCACTGTTTAATTTTTGTAATGCATTCCTCTGTAAAATTTACATAAGATGCGTAAGATAGAGTGAAAGTTCCGTTTGATAAAACAACTGTTTTGTACGCTTCAGTTCTATTTCAACTAAACTCTCTGCTTGCCACACTAAACTGTAAGGAAGATGTGTATTTATCAACTGTTTGCGAAGTTTCGATTTTAAAACTCATTTAATCCAGTGTGAGAATTTATTTAACATCTTTTCTTAGATTTTCTGACGGAGAAATGCTCTTCCTGTTGAATTTCAAGACTGTGTTAGTAAATCATACTTCCTTTTTGACTACTTCAGAAACAAGTTGAATATGTCTTCCGTTTCAAAGTAATGGAAACAGTTTGTCATGTGATCGAGTCAGTTGAAATTGTTTTAAATAAAAATGGTTCTTAAGTTCTGCTTTTAATATTTTACGGGAATCATTGAAAATAAATTAAATCTTATTTATACAGCTGATACCGGGTTTGGTTCCCCCTCATACCATATAGGTATTCGTCAAAATTTTCAAACTCGATTTTTTGACATTTTTACAGTTTTTGAGTTTGAAATATGCGAAAATCACGAAATAAACATGATGACCGATCGTCTGTATATTAGTCAGTTTATTTGTTAATCTGTGTAGTTAGTCTATATAGTTATCTCATGAACAAATGATCCTAAAGGTTTCGGGCCAGTTTTAAAATATCACTTATGATACTGCAAGAAGCCTTTGGATATTCGAAATGCTAATGAGAAAGCTTCGTATGTTAACTGTCTTGAACATTATTGAATATACAAGCATTCTAATTTAAAAGCTTCTTAAGTTATCCAAAATTAAATATTTTCGTAATATGGCAGAATAGGGCAATATTTCCTGTAAACTTCGATGGTTCGGACTGTAGCATTGGAAATCATATGAAATCGCATGAAAAAACTAAAATAAGAAAACGACCTTAAAAATTTTATTTAGCAAATTAGGATAAAGTAAATGTATTGAGTCTGTGACCCTGGCGGATGATCTGCCGGGTTTATCGTTCTTAGCGTGAATGTAGTATGTATTATAGGGGTACTAAACAGAGTCCACCTGTGCTAACTAGTTTAAATTATCTTGGACGTATATCCTTCGATTATACAGTTTGTTTTATTCATTTCTTAAAATATACAGAATGGCCATAGACTAATTCAAATCATAATCAACTCTTAAATATTGTTTTAAAAAAATGCTATTGTAGCAATTTCCATTTATAGCCCTTATTTTTTTTTTTTTTTTTTTTGTGTGTGTGTGTGTGACGTGTGACGTGTCTGTAAATTTTAATACTAATCATACTACATTCTATGAAAAACTTTTTTTGACCATGCGAATAATTTCATTATGATTTGTGCGTAATAAAGGTATTAAAAGGTAGTTCATATAAATATCAGTTTTTAAGAAATCCATGAATATTTACGGCTATTACAACGTGGCTAGACAGACAGACAAACCGAAGAAATTAACACTTTTCAACTTCGTTAAAAAGTGTAAGAAGAAGCAGAAAAGAAAAATATTAGGAACGAAATGTTTAATTTGAATTCAATGTAAACACTCTAACCGTTACTTGCTTATAGTAACTTATTTATTTATTTATTTATTTTTTTTTTTTTAGAGAGAGAGGGGGGGGGGGATTATCTTGATAAAAAAAAGCATATATATGTATTTTTTTATACCATATAATTATGCTATTAATTAATAATTAATGTTTTCAAGAACATTTATTAATGAATAGCGTGACTTATATATACATGTATGTCTTACACAATTTGAATATTCTTTGAATTAGTCAAGGTGATCAACAATTTATTATATATCGAAGTTAATATCTCACTCACTATACATTAAAATCTGTTGAACATTTTTGTCTGTCTTTCTTAAGCATGCTGAATAGATATATGTGGTTAAATTATGGGTTGGCATTAAACATTTAAAAGGTAGTTCTGCTTTAATATTTGGAATGACACTCTATAACAAAATTTATTTTATACATATATAAAGTATCACCCAAACATTAAATTGTTGCTTTTGTTTTTATTTTGCTTGTGTGAGAACTAAAGTTATAGCTTTACTCCCCCACCTTAAAAAAAAATACATACATACCAAATCTTTTTTAAATGTTACATAGAAAAAGTGAGTTGCCAAACTCTTTGGACGTTACCTGAAATAACTAGGAATAATTGCCTTGCATATCTGAAAACTTTCCTGCAAACGAAAGTAATAGCTGTTCTACCATTAAAATTCAATTAAAATATTATGCTGTTTACATGCAACTTATATTTATACTTATTTCATTTCAAATTTAATGACTATTAAATTTGTTTAAGGGTTGGAAATGTACTTTGATTAGAAACTGGGAAAAAGAGAGACTACATGAACATCGATCTCATTTAGAAGTGTATTAAATTGAGTTTTCTAATCGTTTAGTTTTTATGGGCAAGTTGTATATAATTACTAATGGCGGATGTTAATCAAAAATGTTCATATCTACATGGCATTCGTGTAAATAAATTGGCTGAAATGGCACGATTTCTTTATTTTAAATAGAAACATTTTTAACTGCAATGTTTTCACTGAGCGATTTATGAAGATTTTGTGACAGATATATATGATCTATAAACCAGAACTTTAAAATTAATATTGTTATGGAATAAAAGTAAGTGTTAATGGACAGAAATTCATTCATAGCTTTCCCAATTTTAACACATAGTAATTTCTGAGCTAATTCGGAAGTTAGATATTTTATAGAGAAAAACGCATTCCATAAATGGATAACATTGACCAGTCCAAAGGCTCTTATGGCATGTTTTCAAAGACACTATGGCTTCCAATTTAACGAACCCCTGATACACGAAAATGCAGTATATTTTTGTATCCGACCATCTCGTATCTTCTGAAAAACATCGCTGAAAGGAAATATGCATTGGGATATAAAAGAAATATTACTTCATTAGGCCAAACAGTTATTTTCCTTATTCTCATAAAAATGTTTCATACAAGCAGTGCAGTCGTAAACACCAACGTTGTTCTGTTAATAAAAGCACTTCTGTTTCGTCCCCCGTGGGCTTTCCTATCAAAAGAAAGAAAGAAAGAGATTCTACATTTAGAAAATGTGTATTTTGTCATACATTGTAAACAGTGATTAATTTAAGCTGAAAATTATTTTGTGTTTCTTTATTTTATTCATTGCCAGTTTTAACACATATTTCTTACCGTTTTAACATAACCATATGCCATTAAAAAAAAAAAAAAATAAATAAATAAATCGTGATTGCATTTCAGCAATCTTGATAATTTTTCATATACTCGTTTAGAGCAATAAACTAATCTTTAAAATGTGTCTTTTCCATTTTCAATACACAGATTCGACATGGTGTGTTGGTGTTAGGGATTAAGGCCGATTGCCTACACTAGGAACCTAGACCTGTGTGGGATGTTTTCCGTGGGAATCTTTCTAAGAAGTCCTTCTCGTATTCACCTCTCGTAAATATGGAATGAAATCTGATAATGAAACCATCCCTTGGAGGAGAAACCAACGGAAACCCCGAATGACCAGGTTGACTAGTGCAATCTAGGTTCGAATCCCGCACGTCCCATCCTGCTTAGAAAACGCAATCTGTCTGCTAATAGTGGAGCCAGATTTGACATATAATGTTAGCACTCGCTGTAACTTATCGCATTTCAACGCTTTGGCGTTTTACATAAGTTTATGCATATGCTTATTCATAACGTTTATGCATAAGTTTGCTAAGTTCTGCCATGTTAAAAGCACGCATATGTATAGACACACACACAAAGAAGTTCAGTAAGGGTTCTGACCAGTATCATAAACTATATTTTTAAATGTAGTCCGATTTCTTTATAATTATACATTTTTGAGGCTGCATAAACATACTAACTTACAGTTATAAAAAAAAAGCACCACAGGACTGGTGTTTATAAGTAATAAGTAAAAAACTTTGAATAATTTAATTAACATTCGGTTTTATTTGTTTTTGCTTATCACTTATTATGGTTTTGTACGTTGCCACTTTGTTCGCAGCTCTCTGAATACTTTGCTCGCCAGACGAAGGGTCGTATTTTTTTTAAATTCCCCGACCCCGAGCACCTGTATTTTATAGTATTTATTCAAAGTTTTTTACTCATTAACTAACCTACAGGATGACACTAAATCAATTTTGTGATTTTTTGGATTCTTCATATGTAATAATAAGTGGGGAAGGAGTGACACAGATTGAAACATTATACGAATCCTAAAGTTCTCATACCTATAGCATGATGGAATACTAAATTATACGACAATGACTGCTATTTCTTTTAGGTAACGGCAAAAACGTGCTGTATGAATGTTTTTCCATTTAAGTTTTCGCATGAAAAATTTTAATGTTTTTTTTATATGTAAATAAGTATTAAAAAAATATTTAAAAAAAAAAAAAGTATAGGTGGACTCTGCTCAGTTCCCCATCATATTTATGTTCTCATAAATTTCTAGTTTGAGAGATATAATCATGTTAAAAGAAATGAATTTGACAAAAGCTTGATGCAGTGACAGAATGAAAACCCCGCCTAATAGGCTATCCACTGTTCACTTCGATATATTTATCTTATTCTAATCTATTAATTTATTTTATCAGGGTCAATTCCGTTGTTTAGTTTTCATGCTACTATTTCCAATGCAATAATCCTCAAAATTCATATTTATATGAAAAATTTACAATTTCGCTATGTTGGTAAAATCGTAAATTACGAATAATTTACGAAATTTTCCTATTAGAATATTTGTGTTCAATCATGTTCAAACAAATATCATAAATGTAATTTTGAAGTTGTCTAATGTATTTATGAGCCTCAAAATGAAAGTTTATGCTCAATTTTACCTTATTCTGGCATGTTAAGTAAATCGTAAATTCCAAATAACTTACGAATTTTTTTTAAATTGGAAAAATCATAGTCTATGATATTCATGCCAATATCCTAAATAATATTTCGAAAGTGGTTTGACATCTTTACGATGAAAATATCCCTCAAGATTGACGTTTATGTGAAATTTTGCTCTATGCTGCCATGTTAAGAAATTCGTAAATTTCCAATAACTTACGAAATTTTTATATTGGAAAATTCATAGTCAATAATGTTCATACCAGTGTCCTAAATAATATTTCAAAAGTAGTCTGACATTTTTACGATGAATATCTTTCAAAATAGACGTTTATGTGAAAATTTGCCCTATACTACCATGTTAAGAAATTCGTAAATTTCCAATAACTTGCGAAATTTTCAAAGTAGCATATTTATAGTTACTGATATTCCTTCCGGCATCAAAACTGATATTTTAAAACTGGTCTGACATTTTTACAGTAAAAAGTTTCCATTCAATGCACGTTTAAGTGAATTTTTGTCCTATTCTCCCATGTTAAGAAAATCGTAAATTTCTAATAACTTACGAAGTTTTTAAATTCGAATGTTGCAAATAAATAGGGTTCTTGCCATTGTTGAAAGTAATATTTTAAAACTGATCTGACCCCTCTGCGACAATTTGTTCTTGAGATATCGTGTACACAGACTAACAAACTAACGGACTTACACACTAACAGACACCCTACAGACAGACACCATAGAAATTTTGTCATTTTCGGTATCCTCACACCTGAAAACGTGTAAAAAAGTCAAAAAACCGAGGTCGAAAATTTTCACGATTACCTAAGTTCCCCATACCTATAGTATGATGGGGAACTAAAAAAAAAAAAACTGTAAGTTTGCATAGTTTTTTTACATGCAAGATACAAGCAAAAGCACAATTTTTATTTTTAGGTGGTACTTTATATATATTTCTTTTATCATAGAGAGCTGTATGTCACAGCTAAATCTACCTTTAAAAAATTTGTCAAGCCAAAATTTTTAAAAATGTTATATGTGGTTCAGATATATCCAACAGGGGTTGCATTTGCAAAAATAATATACAAAAGAATAATTCAGATTTAAAACAGATAGTCACAAATTGAGCTTTATCAAAATGAATTTAAATAAAGACACTTTCAACAGAATGGTATAATAGCTATATGGATAATTCTTTTTCTATACTTTTTATATTCTTGCTACATACCATAGTATAATAGCTAAGTACGTACGAGGCATTTGGACACATATATGTTGTCATAACGTTTCGGTTAAAGAAATAAGGATTACATACAGGAAAGATCATAATATATATTGAACGTATCATAGTAAATTTATACTTAAAATATTGTGTTTAAAATATGTTTTGAAACATTCGGTTGAAAAACAATATGCATAAAAAATATGGATATTTTAAGCAAAGTTCATAATTGTTCGTTTGTATGCATGTGGGGCTCTCAATTCTGATTTACTCATAAATCGCTCAGCAATTTAATATTTTTTTCTTAAAATTCTTTAAAAAAAAAAAAAGAAAGAAAAGAAAGAAAGAAAGAAAAATGATTTATAAACAGCTTGCTGTATAGTGTCATTTCGTGGTTCAAAATTTTGTGGCAATTGTATATCGGAGAATACTACACGGAATTTCATGCAAATTGATATGTAGACAAAATTTCGTATGAATGTGCATAAGGAGAATTATTTTTTAAGAATCATTATGAAATTAAACGGAATTATTTATAACTGTGATAGTCAACTGGGAAAAAAAAATTTGTATATATGTAGGAGCATCGCGGAGGAAGGAAAGGGGGGGGGGGATTTTCATTATGGGTATCTTTAAAAATAAGTTATCAATTCCTTTCAAACAAATGGTTGAACCATGAATCTGTGATAATTTAAAGTTAAGTTATCGATTTAAAAAAAAAAACTTAAGAGTTGGGGGGGGGGACATTTTTTAAAACTGTCATATAATCAGTGAAACTGATTTTTTTTTATTTTTTTTATTTAGTGTTATACTACTTCTCTAGAGTGAAAATTGGCTGTATTCATGAGGGCAGATAATTTTAATGAATAGTAATTTCAATAAATTATTTGTACTGAGTGAATTCGTATAGAAAATGTAAAAGAAAATCATGTGGTGGGTGGCCACAACGTACTAGTTTTACTTTTAATCACATTAAAAGCTGTATATTTAAAAAAAAAAAAATCTACCTTATAACATTATAGTACGTTCAGAAATTGTAAAAAGTATCTTGATTATTAAATTTTTAATAAATTTCTAAGTGGTTTTTCCAAAATAAAGATTTTAACTAACATAATATTATTTATTTATTTATTTTTCAGTCTCATAAAACAGTAATTTACTCGACAAAATAATTTCTCTGAAACTTGCAGTGCTACTTGTAGTCTGATATTTATGTATTTTTTAATTAAAAAATGTGAGAATTAATTTTTAATATGACATAAACAATAATTACGTCACAAATTGAAACTAGATGAAAATAATAATAAAAATTCATATGGCTAAGGAAACGTGATCATAATAACAAAAAGCATACACAGATATTTCAATGAACTCAATTATTATTATTATTTCTTGATAGAAAGCATGTGCACATATCAAATAATATGACACAGCATGTGTATAAAAAAAAAAAAATGTTGTGCATTATTAAGTAAAAAATTTAAATTTAAATTTCTAAAGAAGTAAATAAACGATAATTCTGAATTTTTACACATGTCACGGCCACGTTTTTAAATATATATATAAAAATTTTAGAACTTTTTAAAAATTACTTATCAGTTTGTCATGTTTGTTTAAATAAAAATATATGAATTTCAAATATTTCTCAATTTAGACCAACTGAATGATTAACATTTGTCTTTGAAAAATACTTTTTTTTTGTCCATGTCCGTCATGTTACATTTTTAATTTATTAAGTGTAAATTATTCTTCTTGGGTTAAAAGTTTTGTATTATTTATCAGCAAGACTACAGATATATCAGCATACCAAAATTCATAAGGATAAATTAATATTTAGTATTTAAATCTGGACTAAAAAGCTGTCTCATGTCATTTCTGACACAAATGAAATGAACTTTAGCTGTACAGGATCATACAAAATACTGTTACAGTGGATTAAACCTTTTCCCCTGCATCGTTTATCTTGCTGCAGTGAAAGTAGTTTTACAGGCAAAGTGAAGAAGAAATTGGCAGTTCATTCACTTTCAGTGAGGTTAGCTTTGTTGACGAATTTGACGAGGTGGCGACCAAATTTTTGCGAAAAATAGTAGTTTAAGGTTCCCGAAATTTCGAAACTCTCTGATGCACGGGAGCCTCGATCTAGAACTTTCCATGGGATTTTGAATGTAATTACTGCCAAACTCCATCACCAAAAGGTATAAAAAGGGGCGAGCTGACTTCTGCGAGGAAGTGTGTGTAGTCACTGCTATTCAGAGTTGTTCAGAGACCTGTTCTGAACGATTGCACTTTGGAGACTATGCTATAAACGACTAAATTTTGTTCGTGAGCTAGTGAAGATTTCTGCTCAGGAGTATTTGATGTTATTTGCTTTTTATTTTGATTAATTGTTCACTCCAGTGACTTTTGTTTTTCCCCTTCCCTTTTTGACTGTTCTAGAACATTCACTGAATAGTGATTTTTGCGGTACGGGTGACAGTTTCATTGGACCGCTACTAGAATATTTAATGAATTAACAGTAGTATTGGATTGTTTCGAGAATATTCGTTGTGATCACAATTTTGTTCTACTGATTCGAGAAGTTACGTTGAATAAAGAGCATTTATCGACTAGAACCTGCCTGTTTCTTTACGAACTACCTTCTCACACAAGAAAGTCTACAAGTTTTTCGCAACAATACATTTCTTTCAGCAGTTGAATATCATCACGAGTACCCTGTATTTCATTTTAAAAGCATTTAATTTCCTATCTTACGAGAGGACATCTTGGATACCATCTATCATCGTTAAATGCACTGCTATATTTTATATTATTATTGTATTATTTTCTGCAACTGTTAGTTAATTTTAGCATTGTTACTTTTAAAAGTAGAGTATATGTTTAATTAAAATTCTAATAGCTACTACTGGTATAAGTGAATTTTATTTTTTGCTTCTCAGGTTTAAATTTCCGTGGAATAACCCTACATTCGATTTAGAAACACATTTCGTTATCCTTCGCTGGAATTTATTATTATTATTATTGTTATTTTTAATTTTCTTTAACTTTCACGCAAAACGTTTCTCCGGAAGAGAAATGCTCTTCTGTAGGAAATTTCAAGTCTCTGTAAAGCTGCTTTTCTTTTCTCTTGGGCACTTTAAGAGCAACCTGAATTATTCTTTCGTTTTAAAATGATGAAAACTGTTCATTATATGTCGGATTGTTCAAATGAGATGGAAATAAATGGGTATTAATTTTGTGTTTCTGCCATCTTATGTGAATAGTTAGTTAGTTACTGTTAAAATCTTAAAACGTTTTATTCAACTCGTTTTGATTTTCATTAAATTATTACTGCCTTCTATATACACAAGAATGTATTGGATTCGTGAAAATTTTCATAAACTCCGGTTTTTGGCGGATTTACGCGTTTTGATTTCTCCTGAATACAATTGAACCATTTTTAGGAATTGTCTCAGTCTGTGTGTGTATCAAAATTTTTGTGGATTTTATTTATTTATTTTTTAATAAAAAATTCTTGTGTCTCACGATCCAATGAACGAAATTTAACCAAACTCTGGTATTTAGTTCGACTTTGAGCTAAACTGGTGCTGAATGCATTTGGGAAGGAATAACTCAGTAGATGGCGCTGTCTTCGCATTTTTTTTTTCCATAATTTTTTAATGCGGCAGAATAGGAAAAAATTTCGTGTAAATGTACGTAGTGAGTGAGAATTATTAATTTTCTAATGTGAAAATAAAAAGTATATTTATAATAGTAACAGTCGACAAAAAGAAAAAAAAAAAAAAAAAAAATCTGTATATGCTGGGGATAATTTTCCCCTCTGCGGGGGACTACTCGTCAGGGGATTGGAGGGGGGATAAAAATTTTCAATATGAGTATCTTTTAGAAAAAACTTGTCAATAGCTTTAAAATGAATGGCTGAACCATAGATCTTGGATAATTTAATAATCTAAATTTATCATTTTTAACACTTTGCAACGAGATTGAAAAGTGTTAATGACTTCGGTTTGTCTGTCTGTCTGTCTGTCCGTGCTCTAACTCTCGTGGAATTTCTTGAAACTGATATATGTTATTCAAGTTCACTATCGGATATTTCCTATTGAAAATGGAGTGAATATCTCTACTGATTTGTGTACAGGAACACCCGAAAGTATTCCAAAGCATTGTGTTCTATGAAAGGAATTTCTTTAAACCAATGTTTTCATATCTTTACTTTAGACAAATTTTAATGAAATTGAAATATGTTATTTAAATTCACTATCGGATGTTTCCTATAGAAAATGGAGTACATACCTACCACCACCGGTTTATGTACAGGGACATCCGAAAGTATTCTAAAGTCCATCCCTTGTTCTATGTGATATAGTTCTAGAAACCAAATTTTAATAAATTTACTTTGCACAAATCTTGATGAAATTAAAATGTTATTCGTATTCACAAAACAATGCTTTCTCAAAAATATGAAATGATTTGCATTAAGATTTACAGGGGCAAACAAAAGAATCCAGTTACATTAATTGGAAATTTACTGGAACTGCATTTCCGTTTACCTTATGCGTTTTTAACACTTTCTACCAATTTTTAATTGTGAATATGTTTGGAATTTTTGTATCTGTATGTCCGACTGTCCATCTGTCGTTCTGCCCGCGTCCAACGTCCGTAAATATTTTCGGATTTTTAAAAAAATGATATATATTATTCAAATACACTATGGAATGTTTCCTTATTCAAATGACATTAATAGGTTCTATGCAAATGGTTTGTGTACAGGGACACCCAAAAAAGTACAAATGCATTGAGTTTTAGGACAGACTTTTAAATAAATCACATTTAAATAATTTTCTACTGCAAAATTTCAAAAAAATTGGCATTTATTGTGCATATGCAAAAATAATGTTTAGTTTAGAATAAGATATAGTTAACCTTCAAATTTACAGGGTTACACTAAAATATTCAGATAGATAAAGGGCTGTATTTTCATTTGAGTTAAGCATTTGTAACACTTTCGAACGATATTTATGAGTATGAATTCAATTTGTGTATCTGTATGCCTTTCAGTCCTTCTGTCTGTCCGTTGTGTGATAACGTAGGCAAAGAACATTGAAAGTTATACGATCAATAAGTACGTACAGTTGGAAAGTGTTAATAATCAATGTGCACCGCATAATTTTTCGTTCTTTTTTTGGAAACCGTCTGCATTTATGAATAAGAACCGAGCAAAATAATACAAAACGTTTTTGAAGTAAATACATTGTGTATGTGCATGCGTCATATGTAGTCTGGTATGACACTCACAGAACTTTCCCTTACCCTATATACACATATTACTCAATTTTAGATGTAATATTTGAGGCACTGTATTTGTGCGTTTCTTGTACATTGTAAACAATAATTCAAAAAGGTTTTATTTGACAGAAATGTCACGTGAAAGGAAAATCTCTTTTGAATATCATAGCTACATTCATATAACATTTAAGGCTTTTATTAAATTTTAAAATTTATTTTAAGTTATTCAGGTTAGTACCGTCCAAATTATTCACTGAAACTGATTGGACTAATTTTGAGTAGCCCTGTAAATTCTATACGTATTAAACAATGTACTTAAACTTCGTACAGGGAAAAAAAAAAAGCATGACACAATTTGAAATCAACTTCAAACCATTTTTAAACATAGCACTAATATATCGGAATTCTTTTGTGTTGCCCTGTAAACGAAAGATAAATATTTTCCATATCATATATTGTGTTATATGAAACATGCTTTTGTGCATTTAAATAATGTATTTCAAAGAATGTATGTTAAATTTAATGCAATGTGAAACTCAACCTACCTGAAATTTTGCCCATGAATGTATTTGAATACTTTGTACATTCCTGTACGCGAAGTATTTGTCCGATTTAAATAGTATTAAATGGTATCCTCTTATGATACAGATTTAAAATGCCACGTTTGCTCATAACAAACGCACACAAACCGACCATTAAAAACTTGATTTTTGGATTCAGAGAACCAAAAGATGTGCAAGTATTGCAAAATCTCAAGATTCGAAAATTTGACCAGAAAACAATACTTTTTTTACCACAATATAGGTAGAAAAAAAAATTAAAGAAAGAAATGAGGAAAAAAAAAAAAGAGGGAATGTAACGCATTTTTCTGTGGTAATTCTGTCTTTAAAAAGGGTCTTTGCAATTTACTCGTCTTGATCTTGTTCTGGTAATGGTCGCACGTTTTGTGGATTGTTAAAGAAAGATTTACTTTTTTGATCGACATTTTTTTTATAGTATTGAAAAATTTGTTTTAATAAATAAACAAATATTAATGTGTTCGATTAAACTGCAATGTGATTTACGTCACTAAGAACTTTTGGATCTCGTTATTGAATTTAGTTTTTAACTAAAGAGGTATTCTGGTTTAGAGGTATAGATTTTGGCCTTTTGTCGAGCTCGATATAAAATAAAAACTAATGTAGAAGCTGAATAGAGACCAGTGGAGCATGTAAAAAATTTAATTTGGGCATGTATGACTGACATACCTGACAAAGCATGTAAAAATTTTGAAATTTTTCAAGCTCTGATCTTTATATATATATTAATTATATCATATTTTATTGAAATATATACATATATTATTTTATTTTGTTATAGGAAATCTTCACCCTACATTGAGTGACAGATTGAAAGGAGTTGATATGCTCATCAATTCAAACCGTTCAGCTTCTCTACCTAGACAAGCATTCAGGAATGCAGATTCTCGAACACAAAACAGAGTATTAGGTGAGTTTCTTATTTATTTATTTATTTATTTATTTTTATTTATTTTTGCTTTTAATTGTTATGTACTTGTTTGTCCGTCGATTTTTCTTTCTTTCTTAAAAAAAAAAAAAAAAAAAACCTCTTTAACTCTTCAGCCTCACAATACCTGCCGTTCTGCTTCAATATACTTCTGGAGCTCTATTTTTATCATTATTTTTTGAAGTACAGCTTTCCCAAAATCTAGATGTGCGTTAATAGTTTTTCCTTTTGTCAGTCTTGTGCATTTAAGAAACTAATAGTTTAAAAATATCCAATAAGTATTGCAAATTACTAAATATTCGTTTTAAATCTTCATGAAATCATAATTTGCTTTTTCTTGTTCTCTCTTAAATCAAAAGTTTTACCTTCTGTGCATAGTAGACCTCCGAGCAAGTGATTATATTTCTTTAATATACCATTTAGATCGTCTTTAAATTGATTGAAAGCCTTTTGGGTATTGTCATTTCCACATCATACTAATAGTATAAGCCATCATTTCAGCTTTTCAAAGCCTATTTCTAATGATAAAAATTAAATTAACCTCTACGTAAGGATTCGTAAGAGAAGATTTTTATAAATTATCATT
This sequence comes from Salticus scenicus, assembly GCA_963930645.1. Classification (NCBI taxonomy): domain Eukaryota; kingdom Metazoa; phylum Arthropoda; class Arachnida; order Araneae; family Salticidae; genus Salticus; species Salticus scenicus. The sequence goes on along the minus strand of OZ005652.1, from coordinate 173,757,684 downwards.
TTAAAATAATTCTTGTGGATTATTTGATTCAATATTTCCTTAATCACTTTGGTTTTGTAATACAGAGTAGGGAAAATAAAGTCGACCCAAAAAATGTAAGATTTGGAATTGACACTTTTTCATGAAAAGAACTTCCCATTACAGAAAATTCTGGAAATGGCCTCTGCGCTATGCTCGATTTATCAGACTGTGAGACGCGTGTTGCAGCTCTTTCTGAGGGATAACAGCAATAACATTTTCTATATTCTGTTGTAACTTTTCCAGTGTGTGAGGTCCATTTGAGTATATAATTTTGTGTTGCATTCAGCTGGTCACTAAACACATCTGCACTTCTCCTTAACTCATATGTAATACTGATACAGCAAAGAACTCGGGACAGAGCATGCTAGAAATACGCAGACGTGTGATGTGACTGCAACCGATGATTACATTGATGTCACTAGCGGCTATTTCTTCAAGCGTTTTCTGTAAAGGGAAATTCTCCTGTTCGTGAACAAGGGTACATTCTCTCGTGTCAGAATTCCAATTATTTTTCTGGGCCGGCTTTCTTTTGCCCAACCTGTGTAATGTTGGATTTAAGACTCTATTGAAAATTATTTGGACAGAAACTGTATTGTGTTGACATTTAGCCATTTGATCAGAAGTGCTTAAATAGTCGTTAAGAAATACTAAAGAGTTTATGAAAATGGCATACATTGTTTCGTAGGAATATCTCGCTCATGGGCTGCAATAATGGCACAACACAAAAAATCACATTTTGAGATAAATGGGTTTAAAATTTTCATTGCTGTGGAAATTTATAAAACATGCCTTACGGTGTATATATTGAATGATGAGATGTGCCAGTATTGCAGCTGGAAAAAAATGTATTTTTCAAATTAGTTCAAAAATCGTATTGTTTGAGTTGTGCCACTATTGCGGCCTATGAGGAACATATTAACCGTTTAAGCACAATGATGTACCTACATATGTCATTATCTCTTTCACTGAAAACATCAGGAAGTATGTATTTCTTTATATAAGTGTACGAGTACGATGTAATCTTTCGATAACATGGTTTTGAGTACTTATGGTTCTTGAAGGATTAACAATAATTAGTTATTAAGTGCACCACCAAGAGATAGAACTCCTCACTCAAAATTGATTGCTAGATTCCCTTTTTGTTCGTTTAGCTGTTAATTTATTTTTATTTATCAAGACTCGTGTAGGTCCCTTTTAAGTAGTATGTTTGAGTCTTTCTTGAATTTTTTCTCTCACTATACTCCCCCCCCCCCTTTAATAGAGCTTAGTTTCACTGGTTCATCTTCCACCTCCCCCTCATTATTAACGCACGTTTTTCCCAAGTTTTAAATATTTTCTTTTCTTAATGTCTTTCTCTTTCTTTCTTTTTTTTATTCCTTACTAGCAGGCTGCGCCCGCTTCGCTGGTCACTAAATTTAACTGAATTTTCAAAAGAATTGAATCACTATTTATTTTTTATATCACATTTTGGGCTTTGTAACATAATTAAAAATTCCTTTTAAGGTCAGAAAGTCAAAATAATATATTACAAATTATATTAAATATTTCTTCCGTTTTGCACTTGTTTTGCAAAAATTCTCTATGGTCGTATGTGAATGATTCTCAAGAAATGAATCAACAATTATTTACAAATTTATTGGATTATGTCTGGGAAATAAGTACGCTGTAATTTAAAAATTGCAGCTCTTAGAACTTAAAAACTGATAATTTTTAAAAAAGTTATACATTATTCTTTAATATTCTTATTTTAAAATAAAAGCAACTGAATGATATCGCGTTGTGAAACTTTGCAACGCAATATCTTTAAATCTAATAACTTCATGTATATAGTGTCCTCACACACACACACACACACAAAAAAAAAAAAAAAAAACGAACAGTTTTTAGAGCTCTTTTAAAAAACTAGGGGGCTCTGTCCCCTTGCTCGCTCCGCTCAACAACCCCCGGTTCGCTTCATCCTGAGATACTTTTCACTGAATAGGAGTATTAATAGTGTTTGTCACAAGATAAAAGCAGAAAAAATGTTACAGAAATTCCCATATTTAATGTCAAATGAAATGTTATGTTTAAAATTATGTTTTTTTTTTAAGAATAGAAAGAAATTTATAATATCTAGACTATTTTGTGTTTCAACTTTGGTATATGACCCCCTTGGCATTTTTTGAATTTTTGACATTATTTGGCGATGAATGTTTTGGTGTAATTGTTTGTTTAAAAAAAAGGGGGGGGGGGGGAGAAGAAAAAAAGACAGAAAAAAGAAAAAAAATTCTAGTACTTATAATCTAAAGCCTATACTCTTAAGGTGAGGAATTTTTTCTTGCCATAATTAAAAAAATGAAATGTGTCCCAGAAATGTCTGATTCTCTAATGTTAAAAAATTATCAGTTAGAAATTACAAAATTTATAAATGAGTTTGATCTTGACTTTATTTGAAAAACTTGCAGGTTGGTCCACAACTCTATTTGGCGATTAGGGCGAAATGCGGTTTTCGGAAGTGGTTGCCATGGATTTTAAACGTAAACAAAGCGAAAACGCGTTTTTCAAAATGCGTCTGTTTTGTAATTTACATAAATAAATTAAGCCTAATTTTAATATTAATAAAACAAATATTTAAAATTAACTTTCCTTACTTTGCATGAAAAAATAACAAGGATCATCAGTATGCATAAATATATGTATATATTCTTCCCGTACGTTTAAACCATTCAAATGTTCTATAGTTGCCGAGAAAATACGATATATGAACCAGATTTCCTAATCCACATTTAACAATCATTATTCGAAAATATATATATATATATATATATATATATATAAACAACTAAGAAATTTCCAGTAATAGAAATATCTTTCTTAACAGCAACATTAACATTGATTTTATTAGTTTTTACACCATGGATCACATTGTAATTTTTCCTTGGAAAATGATATCATGAAAGAAAAATAACGTAACGTCATAAGAGAAACTTTTTCTACGGTGGCAAATAGAGTACCTTTATAAACCCGACGTTTTTAGTTAATAACTTCGTTAATTAAAATGATAGAAATTTCTAAGTAGCTGAAATGTCTTTCTTGAAATAGTCGGAATACACTGATATATCTCATGACGCGAAGAACCCTGCCCTCCGCGAGAAGTTGTTGTCACAAAAAAAAAAAAAAAAAAAATTGACGCCAGCGACAGATTTTTTTTTTTTTTAATATATAGAGATTCATCAGTTTTTGCAAAAAAAAAAAAAAAAAAATGGTCGACTTTCATCACAAAAGTAATTAAATCTAGACCAATCAAAAATAGGAGTGTTCCGCCGACAAACTCTTTTCTTTATTTTATATAGATCTTCATCTTTATTTTCTAATCCTTTGTAGATGAATGTAACTTTTTTCCCGCCTTGATAATATCTGTATATTAAACTTATTATTTCATCATCAGAATTGAATTCCTAACTAAGTAAATGCAAATTTGTATATTTAGCTTACTTGGCATTGGCACAAACATCTTTGAAAATAATGAATGTTTTATTTGTAACAACGTTGCCATCGTAAGAAAAATAATATACATAAGGAAAATAATCAGTATAATAGAAATGTTTCATAATTGCATTTGTCAAAGCAGATATATATATGTTATTTTCTCTGAAATTAAACCGTTGTCTTTCTTAAAGACGATTTACCTAATCCCTTCTTAGCTGACTGAAAACTTTATATTCTCTTCCGTGTCAATCATCCGGTCTTTAACCTTTCTTTTTTCTTTACAATTTACTAATTAGGAAATCATCATTCTCACCGGATTAAAGTTTTTAGAGAAACAATAGCAACAGAAAAAGAAAGAAATTCGAATGTTTATTTACAGTTATAACTTATGTCTCTTTAGCTATATCACTGTAACTTATTTTTTCTGAAGTATTGAATTAATTCTTTCATTTTTATACTTGTTTTTGGCAATGCATGAGATTTCCTAATTGTTCATTGACATTATCTGTGGAAAATCGTCAATGGCATCTTCGTTATTCTTTTCTTTATACCACAGTTAAATATTTGTGTACGTGTTTTATATTTGTTCCATATACTTATGCATAATTGTTGTGCGTAAATCTTTTTAGATCTGATAGATGAACGGTACCAGTGTTACGGATTTTCAAAAATATTTCAGGAAAACTAAACTAAATGCAGAATTGTTTGATAACTGTCTTCTCTGTTAAATTCTAACCGGGAGAAAAGTTTAAAAAATTGGAATTAAAATATTACATGTGTTCAAAAAAATATAATTGACCATCTTTTCTTTTCCCTCAAAAATATGCGGGGAGGGTGATATTAGATCACACTTATCAAATCTGGCATAGAATAATATATTTTTTAAAGTAATAACACATTTTTCCGTGTTTAATTAAGAAGCAATTATTTTGCTCTTGTAGTTGTCATATTTAATTTGATTTAAGGAAGAAAGAATTAATTCTTTAAAATATTTTACTTATTAAGATTTTTCAAAGTTTTTCCGATTATTAAAAAAAAAAAAGTTTTATTAATATAGAATTTTAAATATACTTCAATGTCATTTTACGATGAATCCATCAAATATTTTTCTAGAAATGCGGAAAAGTATCTAACTTTCAGAATTTCCAAATATTTAATAATAATATATCACTCCAACTAGTATGTCATATGTTATTTACCAAAATCCACCATCCCTTATCATCACTTGTTTTTGAATGTAAAGTTTTTAAAAATTACTGTTTAGCCCCCAAAGGTTTATTATTACTTTCAATCTGCTGTAAAATCTTCATCATTTGTGGTGAACCACCTGGATTGAAAGTAGGATGAAATGCTTTTATATATTTTGGAATATAATTATCCTCTTTGATCCAGCGGTCCACATACGCTGACCTCTCTCCTTTGATTTATAAAATCTAAATTCTTTTGATATTTTTAAATTTTGACTGGATTACAGAAAAGTTGAATGGTATTGATTTAAAAAGGCAACACATAACTAAATATATGACAACACAAAACTAAATTTATTTATAAATTAAAATGTTGTTTTGTATAGTTTCGCAAAATTGCTTCCTTGAAAAGAGAGTGGCAAAAAATTAATTAATTAATTAAAATAAAATATAAATAAATAAAAATTATTTTTTGAAAACGAGAAACATTTTAACGGTTGTGAATTTCATAAATGTTAAAGCAGAATTAAAATAATAATAATAGAATTATTAGGTAATGAATAATTTATAAAACAAATTTCTCCACGGAATAACATGGGGTTAGACATGCTGGTCAAATTAGCTGCAGTTTTCCCTCAAGGTGGTTCCTTCATGGGTTTCGAAGGTTCTCTCTGTTTTTTTTTTTTTTTTTTTTTTTTTTTTTAAATATAATAAATAAAATTTTTATTCAAAATTTTGAGCATATAAAAGAGCAACATTTGAACAATATTTTATAAAATTTTCATTAAAATATTTAGAAAAATCAGACTGCGGGGCCTGGTTTTCGGAGACTCATCAGAAAAGCGGTGGACGCGATGTCTCAAAAACTAATCAGCCGATCTTATTGAAATTTTGCACGTTTCTTCAAAATGGAATTGACTAGAGCTAAAATGAAGGATTAAAAAAAAAAAAAAGAAAGAAAGAAAGAAAGAAATTTGTACTTTTGGCAGAAATGTATGCGAAACCGCCTGATGCAATCTAAAATTCTATAATGTTCTTTTTTTTTACATCACGCGAAAGCCCAAAAGAGGTTTGCAAAATTGTATATATCTCTATATATGAATGTCGTCTGTGAGCTTCTTTTATTTAATTAAAGTATAAAGTAATGATTCAGAAGTACATTTATTGAAATATTGTCGTGGAATATTATACGTTTTACTTTCTCTTACCCATAAGGCAGAGAAAGTATTGTTTTAGGGTCAAATTTTCAAAAGTGAGTTTTTCTTATATTTACACGTTTTGAGGTCCCCTAAATCCGAAAATCATGTTTATAGCGAATGATCTGTCTGTGTGTCTGTTATCAACATATCTCAAAAACAAATTATAGCAGAAAGTCCAAACTTGGTATTCTAAATGTGTATGATACATTTTGTTTATCATGTATAAATTCATATTAATAAATGTAGGAATAGGAATCCTTTATGAATAATCAAATATATCGGCGCCGGTAATATAAAATCCGGTGGGTGGGAGAGACACGAGATTTTTACATTGTTTGTTTTAAGCATTGTAGAAAATGGGAAGAAAAAAGGTCATACTTTCATGAAACATGTTTCTCTCGTAATATTTAACGATTCGAAATAAATAAAATTATGAAAGATATCACAATTTAAATGTAGGAGGGGATATGCCCGTCCTCTTGTTCTTAGGGTCGGCGTCCATGATCTAACCTGATTTACTTTAAATAAAAAAGTTTTTTAAGTGTTTTCAATTTTATTATTATGTCAGTTGAATAGAGCGGTTTTCTTTGCTTTTAAATTAAAATCAGTTATTACGCCACTCGGTTATAGCATCAGAAATGTTTTGGTCCTTAGGATGCCGTTATAACCGAGTTCAAACTGTCTATATACGCACGCACAACAAATAATTAATACATTTTTCCCCCCAGTATTAACTAACAGTAAAATCTGTCTTTAACTTGGAGTTTTTTAAATTCTTTTTCTTATTTTTTCGTACTGTGATCACCGTGTTAAGAAATTTGTTATTTAAATAATGTATATTGCAGTGTTGTCTTATACTGCTATTAGAAAATATTCGCCTAATCGTATTTTTTTTTTTTTTTTTTTTTTTTTTTTTTAGAGTAGCAATGTTTTTATGCTTTCAGTCCTAACTATTTAAATACATTTTTGCTCTTTTTATTTTACCCCAACCGTACTCTATCCATCCCTGTAACAGGGACTTGAATCGTTTCCTAGCGTGATTCGTAGACATTAATCTTCCCCCTTTTATATTTTGTCCGTGCTTTTTCTTATTCGCCACTGTCTTTAAATGTATTTAACTTGAGTGATCTCCTATTAATCTGATTTATTTCTCTTACTCAGGCATCTACAACCATGGGGAAATCTTTTCCTATTGGATGTAAGTTTGCTGCTTTATCTTTCTGCCTGCATTTTCCCTTTTTCTCTTTATGTTGAACTTTTGTTTCCTTCTTACTTTCTTACTCGTTTTGTTTTCTTTTTTCACTGTTTTTACATAAGCTATGCTAACTGTTCTTAAAACATACTGGTTTTAAATTAGAATTGTTTGTAGCATTTCTTTTCTTTTTCTTCTTCTTCTTTTTTTTTTTTTTCCTTTTGTAATTTAAATTTCAGCATTGTACTTTTAAACTTTAAATATAATACTTATTACGCCATGCTTACAATTCAGCCTTAATTTTGACATATCATTAACGGATACGATAATTAATACAGGCCAAGACAGTATTAGTCATTTTTCTTTTTATGTGTAAAAAAGTAAATAACTTATACAGATTCGCCTACTAATACACATACTTCAAATTCCCCCCTGTCGGGGAATTTCTGGTGCCACTACTGATCAGAGGTCTGCCCTTGACCGTCAGTTCGCAGATGAATTTTCAGACGGGCCGCGTACTACGCTTGGAAATGGAAGACAAAGGCAAAATTTTCTAAATGGCCAAGATGGCAAAAACTCAAGCAACTTCTGTTCTTCGATGTATTTTAATAATCTTTAAATTGTGAACTTTCAGCTTTGTTTAATTTTAAATAATATGTCTCACTAAACTCTAATTCAAGACTGATGTGAGAGTTGGAAAATGTATTTCTGTTTTAAATTTTTCGTACTTTTGTCTGTTTAAAAAACTGAACTTTATTATATAATGAAATTATAGTACTATTCTTAAATTTAAAAAATAAGTAAAGGTTAACTTTTAACATGTAAGTAAGTCCTAATAGTAAGTAACATGGATCTGTAACCAAAAACCTGCATAAGGTGTTTTAACTGTTTCTTGTAGATTTTTACAGGTTGCGCTCGTCGACATATTCGTTAGTTGAATACAGACTAGGACCCCTTAGAATAGAAAGACCCTCTCACGATGGGCATTATTACCTCTTGGGTCCAGGTTCCTAATGCAGACAATTGGCCGTAACTTGAACACTAACACCAACTTATAAATTTTTATTATTATTATTGACTTAAACTGAAAAATAGAGTAAAAAAGTTCCACGTCTTTTTTTTTTTTTTTCTCTCTTGCAAAACTCATATTTTATAATTCAATTTTGCGTGAAAACATGACAACTATTGTTGCGATTCTATTGACATTCTATTGTTGATTATAAAAACTATATTCAATAATTATTTCTTACTTTAAAACGACATTTATGATAGTGCATCTAAAAAAATTGTGACAAATTGGAGGATTGGAGAGGGCAGTGGAAGGGGTAAAAGCGTATTCGAAAGAGTACAAAAAAGAATAAGAAATATTTCACAGGTAAAAATAATGTTCACAGAATGTTAAATGTATCATGAAGGAATTGTTTGTTTAATTAAGCGAAAGAACATGTTTAGTTCAATGTAATAATACTAGTGATATTTCATTGTAAACCACTGTTTGTTATATTGCAATAATAATTATAATAATAATAATAATGAAGAAGAAGGGGGAGTCATTTTTGGATTTAGCATCTTCAAAAATCAGGAATCAAAATAGTTCTTGTCTTTATTGGTATTGTTATTTAGAATTTCTTTCAAAATAACCGATTAAGTACAGAGAAGAGAAAAGAAAGGAGAGCAGAAAAAAGAAAATTCTATGCTTTTGACATCCTTCCCCCCACCCCCAACTAAAGAATTATTACGCATTTTTTGATACATTTTAATTTAGAAAATAATTTATATTTATGCTTAAAAATATTTTTTGACGTATTTCAAAAGATTCAGCTAACCTAAGTGCGCCGCTTGCCAATAAAATGTCTATATGATTAATAAATAAATATTCCAATTGGTTGCTAATTAAAATTTAAAAAAAAAACTTTTTTTTATTAAGGAAATTCTCGAATAGTTAAAAATTTAAGGCCGATTTATCGCAGTTTTTCTTACTGAGAAAATTCTCGAATGGTTAAAAATTTAGGGCTAATTTATCGCAATAAAATCATTGGTCAATTGTTGCTTCATATTATCACTGAAACTATATATTTAAAATTATTTCACTCTTTTTTTTTTTGCGTAACATTCGCTGATTAACTGTGTTATATTATAAATTGATGAAAGGCTTCAACAATATTTTTTTTTTTTTTTCAAGGAAAATAATTACGATTAAAATTTTTACGAAGATGATTGTTGGTGTGGAACATTAAGCTTTACACACACACACACACACATTAAAAAAAAAAAAATAATAATAATAATAATAATAATAAAGTCATTGAAGGCATTTATTTTAGTCTGAAACGCTTGTTGAGTTTTTAAAGTTATTGAGTCAGTCGAGTTTTTAAGTATGATAAATCTAAAAATACTATTTTATTTATTTATTTATTTATTTTTTAACAAATATTGATTTTATATTCCAAAATTTTATAAATAAATCTGAATATCTTTAATATTGCTCATCTCTTAATTTATTTTAAATGCTGTATAGGAGTTTTAACAATTTCGGGCTCTACGTTGTAAATGCCCCCAAATTCCTCCTTTCTCCCTCAATATTCGTCCTTGATTAGAACTTAACAATCAAGGAGAGAGTTACGTTTGCATGATAATGAAATAGTCTAACGGGGGGGGGGGGTGGAATGATGATTACCATATGAAGTGCTTTACAAATTTTGCTTAATAATAATGATAATAATCTTTAATTCACCCATGAAAAAATTATTACGTCTAAAACTTATGCATATGCTAGATATCAACATCTGTAATTTTCGAAAAGTAATAACTTTTTTTTGCTAAATTTTATAATTAAAAATTTTTTAATGAATGGTTTTTCATGTGTAAATGCTATAAACCATATATATTCACACACAAAAAGGGTAAGCATCGAAATTTGCTCATTTTTAAGGTTTATAATAAATTCTTTGTTTTTTCTTTTCTACAACTTCTACAACTTTTGGTGTTTTGTTTATTCTTGACCTTTTCCTTCTTGTCCGCAGCCTAGAGCCCCTTGTCCGTATGTTAATTCAAACTTTTTATTTGATATTTATTACTTATATTTATGTAGAATATAAGATGTCGATGTTCATCTTTGGAGCATCTTCATATCTTTATTCCCACCTTTGTCTGACATTTCATTTTTCCACACCCTCATTGTGTGGGAGTTTTGGACATTTATCTGTCGTCTGACGGATGGCTTATCAAATTTATTTGCCAACCATGTAAAGAGATATTTATCTGTCTAAAGTATTTATTCCTCCCAAAGCAGTTTAACAATATAATAAATATTTAAAATTCGGGGCTTTTTTTTTTACAAAGAAACCTTATTTTAGCAACCCACTCATGAACGTATTGGAATGATATAAGAGAAGATTTATTATTTTTATTAATTAAAAGTGACTTTTCAACTTTTATCACATTGTGAGCTAAATTTTCCCTTTAGAATTTTATTTACCCTATTATTCCTTAATCAAATGTAGCGCTTAACACTGAGAGAGTCGTTCTTCTGTAGTTTTGCTTCTGCATTAATGCCACAGGAAATGTTTTCATAACGCCCTTAACACTACTTGTCAAATGATACCTTTGAAAACATGCTGGTCAAATGCAATTCAGCATTGAATACATTTTTTTTTAATCAATTGTTCTACTTAACATGCCCATTTTATGGTATTGCTAGTTCAATTAAATATTGTAGTTAACTGATTCATTCAAGCGAAATTCTTACTTTAGTTCTTTTTCACTTACCAACTTGAATTTAGACGCCTCTGGGCGGCCCCAACCTGGGGAAGTCAAGTCTATGGATTGTTACCGTCCACAGCGCTACATAGTGATCAGCTACTTCTACAAGCATTTTAAGTGTCACGAAATTTTGTAAATTTGGACATTGTTTAGTTTTCAAAGAAAAGGGACTTGTTTGGTCCTGGAACTTCGACAATCTTCTTGGATACATATGTTCAAACGACTCACAGGGAATGCATTGATAATTTTCGCGTTTATTAATTTTTTATTCCGTGTTAGTATTTTCATTTGTTATATTTGCTATTTTTATGCAGAACGCCACCTGGTGGGCATTTACGAACTAAAAAATGTTTCTTGGTTCTTTGAGCGTATGTCATGAATCATCTGCTTACTAAATTTAGTGGCAATCCGCTCGACCATTTTAGTTGCAAGATGGTGATTCTAATTAAAGTTTAATTATGATCATCCTGTATAACTGCTTTATTACTTTCTTCCATATTTAATAGAAGAAAGTTTTGGATTCCTAAAAAAATTCCACTTTCGGTTTTCGATGTATTTACACGTTTTGACAGGCCCAGAACACGATTTGACCTTTTTTAGAAAACGTCTGCCTGTGTGTGTGTGTGTAAGAGATAAAACTTTTGTGGCCACTGTATTTCAAGAACTACTGCAGAGAATTGCATATAAATTTATATTTAGATGCATCTTCACCTAAATTAGTGCGTATCAACTTTCAGTGTCAAATACTCAACAGGTGGCGCAGCTGTACAGTGATATTCACAATTTTAAGAAAAGTTGTATCTCAATAACTACTGCATAAAATTCCATACAAATTTATATGTAGATGCACCTACACATAAGTGAGTACATATTAACTTTTGGTGTTGATTGCTCAAGAAGTGGCGCTGCTATACTGCAATTTCCACAATTTCAGGGATGACTGTATCTCAGGAACTGCTGCACAGAATTGCATATAAATTTATATGCAGATATACCTTGACATAAATTGATGCTTGTATATTTTTGGTGTCAATCACTCAACAGGTGGCGCTGCTATACAGCGATTTCCGCAATTTAAGAGAAATCTATTACTCGGCTATTGTGTGTAATCAAACAAAACTTGATCTGTGAGAAGACCATTGTGAGACATTATGCTGACTCAATTTAGATGCATATCGACCATTAGGTGGCACTGCTCTACTGCAAATTTTCCCGAGAACGGAAAGACTCCATCTCAAATTCTATGGCACATAACTGTACGAAACTTGATATGTGAGATAAAGCATTATGGAAAAGCTATTTTTTTTTTACGAATTAATTATAGAGAATAAAACTGTCTTTCGTTGGATATTTAGTGTTAGTTTTCTCTGAGATGAAAATTGTCTACATTCATCATGGTAGATAATTCCAATAAATAATAGTTTTAATAAATTATTTTTACTGAGTGAATTTGTATAGGAAAATATAGAAGAAAGTCTTGTGGTGGCCACAACATACTAGTTTTTAAATGATTTACCATTTTCTAACCACCGTTAAAATTTCTCTGTAGAGGGTTACATCATATTCCCTATTCATTTTCAATAATACCTATTGCGAATCCGTTGAGCATTATAATCTTATGTAAATAAATTAACTGTTTCTAAGTGCTAATGTAGGTTGGTTAAGCTTAAAAGTGTTTCAAAAAGTGAACTTTTTTTTTTTTTCAAATTTTCAAAGTAAAGTCATTTGAACCTTTATAAATGCAACGTGTGTGTTTTTCTGTAAGCGTTGTATACATATAAATTAAAGTGTAAATTTATCACATATAAATTTTTAAACATTAGTGAAGGTTTATTGTATAGTTTATTATTTTGATAATATTTGTATGATCACCTTTCTACTCTTCAGCAATAAGCACGTATGGTGCTGTTATTTCTTAGTTTACATTATCTAAGTAAAGAATATACTTTTCCTTTTTCCCGAAAACTCGAAACGGGTGATTGTATTTAAATTTCCTCATTAAGTGTTTGTAATCTTCGCGCTCATTTTTATAAACTTCGTACTTTTTACCATGTTTTCATTAACTTCGATTCTTGTTTGTCCTGTACAAATCTTGCAATCGAATTTTAACTAACTTCCCTACTAGCCAGACATTTGAAACTTTCACAGTAGCTCAGAACCCGGTGACAACATAATACTTCGAAGTCCGATTTTCGAATATTTGATTAGTTTTCTTATAATTAATTAAAATATGAAAATAATAACATCCTAATAGCGTTAAAATAGCCATTAAAATATTAGCTATAATTTAATTGTTGCCCAAAAAAAATTACGAGTTCATTTTCTTTCGATATAAAAATAAATACATTTAATTAAACGTGAGCGTTAAAAAATTATAAAAAGTTAAATTATGCATCTCACAAAAATTGACATCATCATCACTTTAAAAATTTTATGCCCATTGATAAGAGCTCTATGATTCATCAGAAAATTTAAAACATGGTATATGATTTTTTTTTTTTTTTTAAATCTTGTAATTATTATTCATTATTATGATAGTGGGGGAAAAAAATCCTGTCTTTGATTAACAGATATTTAAAAGTAACTAATCCGATGATAGTTGTTTCAGTCACTATACCCGTTCAGTCACTATACCCGTTCAGTCACTACCCCGTTAGCACCGACACTCCGACTAACTGAATGCGATTTTTTTTTCATCTGTTTGATTCATTTCGTAAAGCATGAATTTGTCTTGCTTTGATTCGAGATATCTCAACTGGATGTTGGATTTATTCCATTTGAGTGGCACTTCGTGCTGTCTATTGAAATTAGTGAAACGTTTTAAGCATCTTGTCACACACTCGCAGTTTTTTTTTTTTCTCCTTGTGTTATTCGTTGAATTGAAGTGCATATCTAATTGGATCTCTCTCTCTCTTCTTCTTCCTCCTCCTCCTCCTCCTCCTTCTTTTTTTTTTTTTTTTGGCTTGTGTGTGAGTTCAATACATTAGTCTAATTCCGGTCTTAATTTATGTTTGCGCTAAATGAGTAAATGAAAGTGTTTTTTGCTATTTCTTTATTTTAAAGATAGAAACTTTGAATCTTTTTCTTCTCTAAATTGCATAAATTTAGCTTTTAACTTTTAGCTTTTTTTAAGCTATACAAAATTGTCAGTTCGAATTCTTTTTTTTCTTCCCATCTCGGAGATAGATTTATATTATCTGTACATCTGCTTTATATTTACTGTAGTTAAGTGAATAGTCTCAAAAGTTTTGATCTGTTAGTTTAATTTTTGAATTTTCATACAGTAAAACTTCGCTTATCCGAAGTAATGTGGACCGAAGATTACCTCAGATAATCGAAAACTCGGATAAAACGGACTCTGTTGTAAATCGAGAAGAAATATACGACAAAGTTTAAAATGAATGAAAACGTTACCGGTAAAAAAAATAATACATCTATTACATATTTAAGTGTAATCAGTTAAAATGCAATGCGATGCATGTATACATAATTTATAAAAAACAATCCTGTATAATCAAATTTGTCGAAGTTTTTCACGCCATTTGTCTAAGGCCACGCCTCCACCGGGACGTGGCATTTTTTGGACTACCTTGGTTAACTCGGAACTCGGTCAATCAGGGCACAGATAACCGAGGCTGTACTGTACATGGGAGAGAAGAGTGAAGTGTCTTTGTAATATATAAAATATGATGTATAAAAATCATTGTAAGAAAAAGCGTGATCAAAGTTTTAAAGTTCAAAAAGAGATGTTGTTTTCAATGCAAACTAAAATTAATTGTAAAAAATCACTTTTCATTTTTGTAGAGATTTGTTTCTGAACTTTTTCTTTGTAGTAGAACTTTGGAAAATTTCAATGTCTATCAAAGTACAACTCTGTTTCTTTAACTATGTTTTTGAAATATACGATATCTTTACCATAGGAACTATGCAATTTCTCTTTTTAAGAAGATCAGAACAAATGTTAGTTTTTAACAAACTGTAGTTTTTATAGGAATGTTTATTATTATTATTTTTTTAAATAATTTTATTTAGAATTTAGCAGATTTGAAATAAATAAAATAAATAAATTATTATAATTATACGAGAAATGCATAACGTAGAAGAATCTATGTAATGTTGAATAACTTGCAAAATTAATCTTACTTTTAGCCTACAAAAAAGTGTGTCTGTCTTTGACGCTAAATAAAGGTAGCAATGCTAGATTTGCAGTATCTTGCAAGACTTTACTGCTTTAAAACTTGAAATTTGAGCATAGAATTCTTGAATACTCTATAAGACTTACTGCTCTTTTTGCTGAAAATCGCACTCTTTACTTCTATAGCATATACTATATATTCCTTTACTGTCCTTCCTTATTTTACGCTTACGAAGCTAAATTTTCTATTTATATATTCATTTTACTTAGTCTAAATTTTGCATTTAATCTTCTTTTATTATTATTATTCCTACACTTAATTTAATTGTGTAAACTTACAATAGTGTTTTAAAAATATTTGCGACTTGTGATTGGAATGATGATTTATCTAACACCGTTTAACCTGGAATCACTGATGTTGAATATAATGTCTTCAAACCATTTGATTCACTCGTGAAGAAGGTATATTCATTGTATCGCGTCGATTCGATATTCTAAATTGGCTCTTGGCTTTATTCCATTTTAGTAGCATTCTGTGCTGCCTGTTGTAAATTTCGAAACATGTTAATCTTCTTGTCACTCTTTTGAAGTTTCTTTTGTATTATTCGTTGTTTTGACATGCATATCTAGTTGGATCGCATTTTGATAATTCTGTGTAATACATTGATTGTATTTCTTTTTTAATGTAGTTGAGTGTGATGTAATATTTTACATTAAACGGCTGGTTCTAAGGCCTGTCCTTAATGCTTTGGATTTACATTGGGGCAAACAAATTATTTCATACGTTAGGATAAGCATATTCAAGTTGAGACGAATACTGTGTATTCTAAATTTCATGACAATCTCAGGTATAACTGGTGAGAGAAATAAGAAGTGTTATTTTTAAAGGAATTTCTTAAAATATGTAAATATTTCTTATTAATGTGTACATAGATGCAGTAATATAGGCAGCTACATAATTACATGCCATTGTTTCAAATCCATAGTTTTTAAAATAAAATATTATAACAATGAACTTATTATTATTTCTTTAAATTGCAGTGTTTGATATTTTATTGAAAATTGCTTGGTTCTGATGTCTGATAAAACGTTTTAATTTATAGCATATAAGTTCATGTTCGAAATCAAGTTGAAATATGTGCATTATGTATGCTTCTATATCTATATACATATATACAATGTCTGTACGCACACACATAATACACTGGTTCTCATAATTATAAGGACACCCGTTTTTCTATATTAAGTAAACACTGAACACTACTATTTAAACAAATACATTTTTTATTAATTTGAATTTCATTAATAGACTATATTTTAAAAGTTTTATCGTTTTTCTATCTTAAAAAACTTTAAATATGGTCAAAAAGATTATTTTTCAGGTGTTCACAATTATAAGGACAGCTCGAATCTTAGTAATTTTTTTTTTTTTTCAGTTATTCTTTAAATTTATATTTTATGGGGTCTCTTTTTAGGGTGAAACAGTCGGGCATTCTCTCTGGTATATATATATATATATATATGTATTCAGTTTTAATACCATTTCATACAGCATAGATGATATTCTGAATACATTTAAACTATTTAAAATTGCTTTCCACTTGCATGCACTTTTCTAATAAGATAAGTTTTTTTTTTTTTTCAACTTTTAGGCCACGGGAAAGACAATAAAAGAAGTTTCTTTCTTCAAACTATTTCCTATTGCTCTAGAAGTAGAGCAAAAATGTAAGTCTTGTTGAAAAAAATATTATTGCCCCCCCCCCCCCCCCCCAAAATCTAACAAAAATCTGAGAATTCCACGTTTAAAATTTGCGGATATTCTCTTGATGTTCATAACAATAGAAAGAATTGCTAAATTCATTCTGCCTTCAGTAAAAACAGCTCCCCAGAGCACCGTAGATCCATCTTTAAAATGCCCGACTCATATCTGTCTTTAAAAAATCTGCTCTGTCTTTCGCTATCTTCAGATATATACACACAGTCGAACCTCGTTAACGTGATTTACTTTTAGTATAAACTGTTTCCACAGTCCCCGTCTTAGTTAGTTTCTGATAGCATGAACAAATTTTTTATTTCCCTTGAGATTCACGTTAATGAGGTTCGACTGTATTTATAATATGTGTGAAAACTAATATGTAGTAGTTTATATTTATTTTTTTATTTTATTCAGAATCACCGTTGCAACAGTCTTCTGACTTTTTTTTTTTTTTTTTGAGTGCTTCACTAAAGCAATTTTTTAAACCTCTGCATTAATTCAATTTCAGACTATTTCATATTAATCTGTATTTTCATTCTCTTTCTATATTGTTAATTTATTTTTTGTATCTTGTCCTCCGCTTAATTTCACCGGAAATCATCTACATCGGCTATTTGCCATAACCTGACTGTTACGCCTCCATCAATCATTACTGTACTACGCAATCGCAAGAAGAGCTCTATAGCATGTCCGAATCCTTGACATTGGTTCAACTGAAATTTGTAATAATAACCCTCATCTCTGTCGTATCTTCACCTGAGTTTTTTATGATGATAACGGGACCCGCTTGCAATTAATTCTTGATCTGTCCCTTCACCACGCCCTTATATGCTACAACCTGTTTGTCGCAATTATTTCGTTGTTAAATCCTGAGACTCAAGGTCAGTGCATGAGTTCTCACTAATGTTCATTTTCCAAGTTAGGCAAAATTAATTAGTTATTGGTGTAATTGCAAATGATTTGCTGAGAGCCATCTGATATATAGACCGTTGTTTCATTAATCTTGTTATTATTTATTCATTTATTTTGTGAACAAGGGCGATTGGATTTCCATGAGAATTGTAATATTGCTAAAGAGTGAAGAAAATAAACAGGAATTCTTAAGGATACACTATCAATGAGGTGGATTTTTTTTTTCTTTTTCTAATTTGTTACTAGACTATATCATTATTGTGTCATGTGTTATCTACATGCCCGTGCTTTACATCTTCTCTAGTTACAACTTCCTTATTTCTAAATTGTATACCTTACAGTGATTTATAACTACGCACTTAGTACACTGTCTATTTTTTTTTTTCCTCCCTACATTCAGTTACATATTTATTTTTTTACTTAAATTATTTAATTTACTTGGAACATTACTTATACCCGTAAAATATTTTTATAACATTATTTTCAAGCAATCGATTTTGAGTGTTTTATGATAAAATAGGCGTCATTATTTATTCTTTTTTTTTTTTTTTTTTTTTTTTTTTCATTTTTTTGAAAGAAATATTGTTGACAAAATTTTTAAAAGTTTTTTGAATATAGAAGTTTTACCGCGAACCACAACAATATTACTTTTGATTTTTGAAAAATCGCTGTTGTATGTGTTTGTAATTAGCTATGGAAAAGTACGTAATTGTTACAACTGATTAAGGCTTTTCCCTGCATTGCTTGTCTTGTTGCGGTGAAAGTAGTTTTACAGTCAAAGTGAAAAAAACAGAGGCAGTTCATTCACTCTCAGTGAGGTCAGCTTTGGCAACAAACTTGGCGACTTAGCATAGAATTTGGTGACTTGGCGAACAAATTTAGTGAAAATAGTAGTTTAGTAGATTCGAAGATCTACGATGGATGAGAGTCGAGTTCTAGAACTTTTCATGAGATTTTGGATAGAATTACTGCCAAACCCCGTCGCCAAATTGTATAAGTAGGAATAAGTTGACTTCTGGGGAGTATGTATAGCCACTGCGATCTAGTATTGTTCAGAAAGCTATTCTGAGCTATTGCACTTTGAAGACTGCTCTAAGCTATTGAACTTTATTCGTGAGCTAGCGAAAATTTCTGCTGTGAAGTATTTGGCATTATTTGCTTTTCTCCTGTAGATTAAGTGACTGTTTTCTTGAACTGTTCCAGAACATTCGTGGAATAGGGACTTTTGTGATATGAGTGACGTCTTCATTGCACTACTACCAATGAATTAACACTACTATTGGATTGTTTCGAGAATATTCGTTGTGATCACAGTTTTATTGGGCTGATTCAAGCAGTTACGCGAAAAAAAGAGCATTCTTCGACTGGAATCTGCCTATTTCTCGTTTTCTTCACACAAGAAAATCGACAACTTTTTCGTAACAACGTATATTATTTTTAATTGTTCTGATTTTACCCCTGTTTCACATAATTTTCAATTCTTATATTATCAAATACATGTATTCATGACGTATAAACACGGGGCTTTACTAATGTAAAAACTATTTACCGTATCTATTCTGACTTCGTAAATAAAATCTACCACCGAGGTAAATTTTATTTTAATTTATTTTTCTTTACAGTGACATGCTTTGAGGGAAAGGAACTGACTCATTTGTTTAGCTTTCCGTTTTTATGTGTGTGTGAAGAAAAGAACTTAAAAACGGCACATTTATAATACTGAAAATGTGAGAACATTTAAAAATATTCAAATATACCAGCAAACAGCTTTATTCAAAATACATGATGTATATTAAGTAATGGTTTTAAATTTGCATATTAAATTTATATAATAAAATTAAATTACATTTTTTTCTTATTTCTAACTATTTCTATTTATGTATTTTGATTTTAATGATTGAAGGTAAATCTTTTCTTTCTCAATATTAAATAATGTAAAATGGTTCTTTTTTTTTTTTCCCATGCAAAGAGTTAAATGTTTTTTTACTATCTTCTATATTCAAAAGAAGAAAGTATTGGATTCGTAGAAATTTTCGACCTTTGGTTTTTGATGGATTTACACGTTTTGAGAGCTGTAGAACACGATTTGACCATTTTTAGAAAATGTCTGTCTGTCTGTCAGTCTGTGTATGTGTGACAAAATTTTGTGGCAACTGTACCTCAGGAACTACTGCACAGAATTTCATACAAATTGGTATGTAGTTGCACCTTGACAGAAATTAGTGCCTATCAACTTTTGGTAAAAATTGTCATACAGGTTGCGTTGCCATCCTGCTTTTTCTAAATTTTTAACATGGTGATATAGGACAAAATTTTGTATAAATGTGCATAAAGAGAATTATTTTTTAGTAATCATTATGAAATTTACAAGAATTATTTATAATAGAGATAGTCAACTGGGAAAAATTTTTTGTATGTGTAGGAGCCTCGCCAGCCCCCCTGGGGGGGGGGGAAGTCCCCCCTCAAGGGGAGTAAATTTTCAAGATGGGTATCTTTCGAAAGGTCTCGTCAATACCTTTAAAACGAATGGTTGAACTATAAATCTGTGATAATTTAAAACAAAGTTATCGATTTTTTGTACTTTTTACGTTTTTTTTTTAACGAAATTTGGTATTTAGTTGGCCCCTAGCATAAACTGGTGCTGATTAGATTTGGGGATCAATCGCTCAACAGGAGACGCTGTGATCGTATTTTTTCTAAATTTTTAACATGGCTTTATAGGACAAAATTTCGTATAAAGGTACATGATGAGAGTTATTCTTAACCTGTGATTGTAAAATTAATATGAATTATTGATAATAGTAGTACTTAATTAGGAAAAAAATTGTGCATGTGGGGGCATCGCTTCCACCCACCCGGGGGGGGGAAGTACCCCCGGAAGGGGGGTAAATTTTCAAGATGGGTATCTTTCGAAAGGTCTCGTCAATACCTTTAAAACGAATGCTTGAACTATAAATATGTGATAATTTAAAACAAAGTTATCGATTTTTTTTTTTACTTTTAAGGAAAAAAAACTTGATTTTTTTTTTTTTTTTAATATTGTTACTGAGTGAATTTGTATAAGAAAATATAGAAGAAAGTCTTGTGGTGGCCACAACATACTAGTTTTTAATTCGATTTTACCGCACCTAAAAGTATATTTTTGAAGTAATACATTATAAGTTACGTAAAAATATGTCGATAACATTTAACAATAACTTTTATCAAATTTTATTGCTAGCAGAGTTCGCGATTTTCCTTACAACAAAATCTGTCACATATTTAAATAGTCATGTCTTTTTAAGCCATTCTTCATCAGTGTAAATAACTGAGTTCTTTTGCATTGAAGTAGCTAAACGTCATCTGACAGAAACACCGTTTAAAGTTTTGTTTTTCAACAAGACATGCTAGTTAAGAATTGGTTTATTCTGCATCTGTGTCAACAGAATTCCACTCTAACTATGTCACTTCATCTTTCGTTTACATGTGATTATGAAGGATGTATATAGCAATAAATTTTCTACTTTGGAATTTTATTAATTCGAAGATTGTGTTGGTGTCCATAACTTACGTAGGAATAAATGTTTTCACGAGCTTTTATAAGGAAAACTGGAAATATTATCGTACATGGTTATATTATAGCATTATGTAGCACCAAAATGTTTGCAGATGCTTACCATATTTGCTATTCACGTGGTCTATTATTTCAACTGAGGAAGAAATTCGTAAGTGTTTGAAATGTTTATTTATACGATCATAGGCTTGAAATAATGCATTGGAATAGTATGTATTATACGGAAAGTTGAAGTTGCGTCGTCCTGCTTATCGAGTCTGTGTGATGTTATGATGCTATTTCATAACTGCGATGTGTAAAAATGTAGGAAAACATTTACGATGGATAACATTTTTGTACTTCGTTGTGATTTAAGCATACTGTAGTAAAATTTGTTGGTATACTCACATAGTAGAGTTCGTTGATAATTTGGCGCCAATCGTAAATCTTCTTAGCACAAAATTCTTATTGTACTTTCTCTGTTTAACCATTTATTATTTTTCTAAGTATTGGCCTAACTGGTAGACTGAGCGTGTATATGATGCTTTTTCTCTTTTCTCTCTCTCTCTCGTAACACTTTCCAACAAAGTTGAAAAATAATTGACTTCGGGTACTTTATCTGTTTGTCCGTCCTTCGTCCGCGCTCTAACTCCATAAATATTTTCGGAGTTTCTTCAAACTATTGTATATTATTGAAGTAGGTTAAGTGCACCAGTGATTGACACTTTTAGAGCAATCTCTGATGTTTTTAATGTTCTAGTCATCAGAAAATATTTTTAGAAATCTTAAGTTAGTACATATGGTATGAAAGACATTCAGAACCATATGTTAAAATATATACATTGGATAACATTTTTTTTTTTTTCTTTTTTAATGAATTTTTATTTGACACCCACTCAATATTCCAGTAATTGACACTGCCAGTTTTTCATTTTATCAGTAATTGGCCCCTATGTTCCAGTGTTTGACACTACTAGTTATTCATTTTATCAGTTATTAGCACCCTATGCTCCAGTGTTTGACATAAAATGTTAAAATTCTTATATGTAAAATATATGATTTCATTATTTTACTTATTTATTAATTATTTCGGGATAGATGTCAATTACTGAAGCATGCCAATCACTGAAGCATCTACCCTACCCTACACTATGTCATATTCCCTATTGAAAATGATAAAAATTGCTCGAATTATCTGAACATTTTAAAAATTATTTTGTTTTTAATTATAATTTCAATCTTAAAAAAATTACAATTTTTTTTTTTTTTTTTTTTTTCCCTTGAGTTAAAAATAACATTTTCTTCATCTTCTTGTTGAAAAAATAAATAAAGAAAATAATAAATACGAAAGAAAGAAAAATAATTTGATGCAATAGAGTAGCAAATTCTTCTGAATTCTTCAGTCTAAAATTAGTTGTATTGTTAACAGTGTAAAGCAGTAATACGTGTAAAATAATATTTATAACTTACGTTTAGATCATCGAAACGTAATAGCTTCTCTTCATGCATAATAATTTATCATCAGTTTAATCTGCACGTCTCTTTAGTTAAACGTGATATGGCGAAATATTTAGATTTCCAGTTTTGAGTTTGACATGCTAATTAAGAATTAGTTATTCTCTTACAGCATCTGTTTCAATAGAATTCATCACAAATTGGTGTTGTCTCATCTTTCCTCCTCGTGCGATTAGGAAGGTTTTAGAGAGGAATTTTATATCCTGTATAGTTATGTAAACTTTAAGTTATATATAATAAATTTGAAGTATATGTTTATTTGAATCCTACTTATTTTGGGAATTTGTTCAAATCTATGCTGACTTGGATTTGAATTACTTTTGCTTGAAGCTGGTTTATCACAGTAGGCAGATTTTATTAGTATTTAATTGAATATTAATACAAAATATTAGACGGCCTTTGTTTTCGAAGCCGTTTGTCAAAAAATCATACTTCTAAAAATGTTTTATGTGAAGTTAATAACGGTGCTATGCCGCAGAAAAATCCGCAAAATCAGTTTTATAAAAATTACAAAATCTAAATTTTTACATGGTACTCAGGTTATATTTAGTTTTTAAAAAATATTAATATTCTGTTAGGAAGAACAGAGAAAAGTAATAAGAAAGCACAAAGCATAATAAAGCATGACGCGTATATAAAAGCGTTGCAGCTTTGATTGCAGCACTCGTGTCTACTTTGTTCGCCTGACGAAGGGTCGTGTGTTCTTTCGACCCGAAACAATTGTTGCGAGTTTATTGCATTTTATGGTGTTTATTCAGAGTTACCTATTAAAGAAAAGTAGCTTTCATAATTAAAATTGACCTAATTATTTCATTTTAAATTTTGAACAATTTTTTCCGGGTCATGTAGAAAGAGAAGAATTGAAAATTTAAATTGGACAGAGAAATAATTCTGTGTTTTATTTTATTTTATTTTATTTTATTTTATTCAAAAGTAACGAGATTTCAGCATTTTAAAAGAGTTCCAAAACCATTATAATTTTGAATTTTACTATTTTTAATTTAAATAGTTTTGAAGAAATTTTAATATAAGTAATAATTTTCATATTAATTTTAATGCACATATATGCAAGATTTCTTCATTTTAAGACAGTAATTTACATTTATTATACATAATATATTAACTTCTTCCATGTTTGAAGTTCTATAATACTACTAATAATGATAATGCCTGCTTTGATCATAATAGTTGCGGAAAGTAAGTCTGTTTTAATTGATCGCATATTTTAAGCATGTAACAGGTGAAAATATATTTAGATTCTCTCTCTCTCGCTTCTTTTTTAGATATTAAGCTAAGACAAAATTTATGTGTTATCTAAAGCTTATTTTAGCTTTTGCAAAATCATACTATTAATATTTTTAATTGACTAAAAAAAAAAAAAAATGTACAAATTATTTATATAGCAAAATTTTATGTTTTTTACGATGCATAAGATAATTTATTACTATAGAATTTAGATATTAGAATATAAATTCCATTAAAAAGGTTTTCAAAAATGCATTTTATAGAATGAATTAATATCTTTACGACCATTATATATCTTCATTATTTTTAATGATTAATTAATTGAAAATCTCACACATTTTTGCGTGCTGTTTTTAAACACTATCTCGAGGAATTTCTATAAAATTAATTCATTTTATAATATAAAGTTTTGGTAACATTTTAGTACACGTTATGTGCTAATATGTAAATTCTAAACTAAATTATCCTACTAGTCGCGAATTGACAACGGGAAATTTTTGCTTCATTAATAAGTTGTTACATTTTTTATTGTAATTAAGAACATTAATTTTGGACTTTCGCCAAAAACGGAATCAAGCTTTGAACATTTTAAGTGTCACGTGACCGACCGGTGGACCATGGTTTATTTTTCTTAGAAAATAATTTTCAAAATACATATAATGCCGCGAATGTTTCTCCAAAGCAATCGACAGTTAATGTGTTAAACAACATAATGATTTTTGTTTCTTTAATAACAAAAAGCAGTAATCGTTTTAAACACACTCATATTTCACTTGTGCAAAAATATTTTAAAAGGTATAAGGACTCTTTTTTTTTTTTCTTTCCCGTCTCCAGTGACAAAATCCCGTTTAACTCTAGGCGAAAATTTGTTTATAGAATTACTTATTCCCTAATATATATATATATATATATATATGTATATATTTCGTTTTCAAATTAAAAAAATTCACAATCGTTAAATTAGTACACGTTTTCTAAAAATACTTTTTTTTTTTTTTTTTTAATTTTGAGTTTAAAAATGCGAAAAATTGACAAAGGCATTTTACTCATTTTTTAGCTGTAATATGAAATATAAAAAATGTAAACAGTGACTTTTTTTAAACGAGCACTAATTTAACGTTGTAAATTTTCCGAATGTAAAAAAAAAAAAAAAAAAAAAAAAAAAAAAAATCAATAATTTTACAAACAAATTTTCCCATAAAGTTTCATGGAATTTGGTGACCGAAGACTGAGAAATTATGAGAGGGAGAAAAGAGCCTTTAGGGAAGTATACTGCTTTGACGATCTTCACGGCCAAAGCTCCTTATGGCTCAACTTTGACACCTGGTCTCCCCGAACCCACTTCATGAATTTTCATGATATATACATATAGATTTTTTTTTCAGCATTTGTTTGATAAAACTTATTCAAAAAGCTAATAGTTTTCTGTTCCAATCTCAGATCTTCAAATATGAGAGGAAACTAGAGTTATATCGAGAACGCATTTTAGGGACATGTCCTCTTGTAAACAACTTCACCAATTTTATTTTATTTATTTATTTATTTATTTTTTTGGGGGAGGGGGGGATTTGTTTATGATGAGTTATTATGATATATATATATATAATATATATATATATATATATATCCCAAAATTACAAATCTCGTTATGATCACCATTTCAATTTTTGTCAATTACTATTTAAAAATTTTTGAATTCAATAATATTTAAATTTTTGAACACTGACAATACAATATCGTCCTTCAAGTATTTTTTTAATTACATTAAAAAAAAAAATCAGCCAGATTGGTTTTATATTTTAAATAAACATTTGTCCCAAGTCCCCAAAAATATGCGTAGAAGAACTAAAAATTCCTGCCACACAAAATTTAAAAAATATTTTCAATCATTTCTAGTCACTAGAAAATAGTTCTATTTAAATCAAATTACCAGTCGGAAGAATTTTTTAAGCTAATATATATATATATATATATATATATTTTTTTTTTTTTTTTTTCCGACAAATATTATAATGCTATACTCCCCTTGAACTATTAATACCTGAATTATTTCTACTAAATATATTCCGGTAAATTATTTTAATCTAAGTTCACCTATGCACTACTGACCTGACAGTAAAATATATGAAATTAAAACAACTTTTTGTGTTGTGTTAGTTTTAAAACTACACATCCTGTAATCATTTGAAGATGCTGGGCGGTTCCAGTGAAAAAAAGTCGAGATTAGAAATAAAATTCCTATCACGTGTTAACACAGATCTTTAAATTAAAGTATTGTAATATAAATTACTATTTACTTTAATTTTAGTTGGTATATCTGCGTAAAAAGCAAATACAAAAGATCATAAAATGACCATCCAAATTCCGAAAATATAAATAATAGCAATTAAGTGAAAATTTGTGAGACTGAGATTGTTTATAATATGGACTTCTAATGTCACTTAAATGCTTATATAATTCTAATATATATATATGTTATGCAGACACATTGAAGGATATTCAAAAAACTGCTACCTATCCATCGTAATTTTTTCTGTTTGTGACGAATTAAGTTTATTTCTTTTGCACATTTTCATTAGACGTGACTCGGAATTTTATCTTATTCTCAAAGTAAATGCATTGTATTGTGTTCAAGTTTTTTTTTTTTTTTTTTTTTTCTTCCCTTCTCTTTCGTCTTCCCGGAGAAATTGATCGAAAATATTCGTATCCTTTAAATTTTATTTATTCATTAGTTATTTTTCAATTTTACAATGAGAAGAATGAAATATTTTGATATTTACCCGCAGTATTAATATTGCTATCAAATCCAAATATCGATATATCGATATTTCCGATATTCAGAACTATCGGTTTGTTTCCATTCCACCCGAAAGGTATTTCAGATTGAAGAATATTGTTTTGTGTTGTTTTATGTGCGTATGTCTTATATATTACATTGTGAATAGACTCGTGTAAATAGACTCATCTGTAATTGTAGTTAAGTAAACAATTTTGACGGATAAGCAAGATGTGTAATTGCATGAAACAGTATATGTAGATTTAAGTAAACATTAGTCTGTTGTGTTTTGAAGTCATTCAGCAGGAAGTGAACAGTTTAGTAATGCGCATGTATTTAAAGTCATCTAAGACTTTCAAACTTGTATCCTATAAATGTATGGAATAGTCTGAGAGTTGTATTAGATACTTTCTGTACTTGCAAAATTTTGTATCGTCATTCACTTACACTAAGCGACGAAAAAAAAGCCGCACTTGGATGTTTTCCTTTTCGCCTTCTACAACCGCCAATTTTATCGTTTAAAAAGCAATTTCGAACAGATTTTACTATGTTGTCCTCCACATACACTTTAGCTTTGAGTCTAGTGTTAAAAACAAAATGCAATTGTCAGGAAAATTGTAATTTTAGAATTTATTTCAAAAATGGTAAGAATAAGGCAGTTAACGATGCCACAAAAAGTATTAATTTTTAAATGAAAATCAAAAAATATTTTAATACGTGAGATGGCAAAATAATTAAATGCTAACGAAATATTGGTAAAATGAATTTTAGCAAAATATAAATTTTTTTGGCCGTTTAAACTGGGAATTTGGCTTTAGGCGGTCATGTTGCTCATCCAAGCAAGATAACCGCAAGTTAAAATGCGAATGTTTAAAAAATCGATTTGCATCATGTTCAGAACTTAAAAAAGATTTTTAAAAAGTGTATAGTAAATTACTTTCTTCAAAAACAATGCGGGAACAATTAAACAAAGCGGGTTAAAGAACGGAAGATCTGCGAAAAAAGCCATTATTAAGGAAAAGAATTAGAAAAAACAATACTTTAGTTGACCAAAATTTAAAAAAATTATCAGTTAATTATTAGGCTGAACTGGTTTTCTCTGATGAATCAAGTTTTCTTTATTTCGTGCAGTTGAAAAAAGCTAGAATGAAGACGAAAATGTGACCGACTTAATGAAAATCGCACTTTTAAAACAGTGACACATTCTCCGTACATTATGGTACGGAGGTGCATAACTTTTCAAACACTCGGGGAAATTTTTATGCTCAAGGGATTAATTAACTCGAATAAAACACAATCTGTATAAAAGTGGTGCCTGACCGACTATTTTGGAGGTATCTTAGACATTTCAGTAAACAGCATTTGAAGATAATAAGGCACCTTGCTACACGGCGTCTGTGGTAAGTTTATTCACTTCAAATTGTCAGAATTTCTTATACATTCCCTTGAGAACCTATAATTCTGTAAGTAATCATACTTTTTTCACTTTAAGTTAAATACCACAAAGGATATAGTAGAATTTCTTCTTTACCAGACATGGAAATGGTCAAAATCGCGATCCGCTCGAAAACGTTTCGTCTATAAAAAGGCGGGGGAGAGGGGAGAGGATTCGAAATTTGCAGCCTATAACTCTGCCAGAACTCGAGAAATTTATTTGTGATATTTGGCACATTGAAATTTCTGAGATTCATAATAAAACACTGTATAAAACTATGCCATTGCGCATTAATGCAGTAATTCCATATAAAGGTGGAATTAACCCAATGCAGAATACATATTTTTAACAAAAAATTGCTTAGATCTAACAAATAAATAGTTTTACTTCATATATTAAAATATAACTTGTTTATTTCATATAATAAATCATAATAGAATGCAAAATGTATACTTATTGCATTATGTTCAAAAAGAAAGTTTTATGCAGATTTTTAAAAAGTACTTCGTAAAGTGCAATAACGCGAATTATTAAATCGAAAATACACATAGGTATCATTTCATACCTTTGGTATTATGCAAACAAGACAGTTTTATTTGTTTCAAACATTAATTTTAAAGTTATTAGAAATACAAAAGGTATAAGTCATTTTTTCTGCAGTGCGGCTTTTTTTTTGTCGCTTAGTGTACTTCGGTGCTACGTTGAGTTCATGAGTGTTACAAAGATTCTTGATCATGAAGAATAAAATATTAAAATAGTTAATCTTAGATAGGGTAAGTGCTCCAGTGATTGACACTTTTGGAGCAATTTCTGATGTTTCTAATGTTTTAGCCATCAGAAACTATTTTTAGAAATTTAAAGTTAATATATATGGCATGAAATATTTTCAGAACCACATATATGTTAAAATATATGCATTTGATAATAATTTTTTTTTTTTTTTTTTTTTTATGAATTTTTATTTTACACCCACTCAATGTTCCAGTAATTGACACTGTCACTACCAGTAATTAGCATCCTATGCTCCAGTGTTTGACACTGCTAGTTTTTCATTTTACCAGTTATTGGCACCCTATGCTTCAGTGTTTGACATACAATGTTAAAATTCTTATATGTAGAACATGCGCTTTTATTTTATTTTTTCTTATTTATTAATTATTTCGGGAAAGATGTCAATTACTTTAACGTGTCAATCACTGGAGCACCTACCCTACATAAATCTTCAGAATACATTTATTATTATTATTCAAACAGATCAATGAAAATCACCTCATTTATTAAATGTAGAATTTTAGAATAAATCTTTTTCATTAATGGGTTTTCAGTCCATATACTGAAAAGTCCATTAAAAAAAATGCTATAATCGAGGGTTAGCTCTTATCCTTGTACAAGCCTTAATGTTGCATGCCTGTATGCCACCTGTCTGTAAGCTACACGTATATGCATTAATTTATGCGAAATGATTAATTTAAAAATTTTAACATAATTCAAAATTTTGACATAATTAAAAAAATATAGCATTTTATGTATTCTGGTGCCTAAATAAAATATGTTAAAAGAGCAATTCTCTCATCCGTATAATTCAAGTATATTTTGAAAGTTGCCTCTTCTCGTCAGAAAGACTCGCAATCGTTACTCCTTTTCAGTGTCTTCCTAAATGAACATGATACTTAAAAACATTATACTTCCCATTCTGCACGATCGACTTTTGCGAGGTGATAATATCTGTCGTTTTTGAAAAGCGATCTTTTTCATCCTGACCGATGCCATCAAAACGCAGTCAAACAATGGCACATCTCATTTTACCCTTAAAAGACTTCCAAATGTCAGATGCCGTAACGCCTTCCCGAAAAAGCTCGTGACACTTTATTTATCAGTTATGGATCGCAGAGTCTTTTAACCGGCAAAAATTCTTTTAAAACGTGTAGCGTGACAAGCGTTTTCCATGGACTGTTGAAATTGAATTTTTGAAACAAAATATCTATCGCCGGGATAGTGAAGGGATGTCATGTTTCTCTGCAATGTAATAATAATCACGTTGAGAAAATAGGATTTCTGTGTCGAGTTTATTATGGGTTTAGTTTGCTTATTGGATTTAGAGATAAAGCGAAACGGTATCCCTTTCGTTTTTTGCTTAGAGGAAAAATATCAAAAGAAGCTTTTTTTTTTTTTTTTTTTTTATCTGATTTTTATTAGTTAGCTTTTAGTTCTTATTTTGATTGTGGGTTGGTTTATTTGTTTCAGTTTTTACTCCGTTTTCTCTTTATAAAGTTTTTCTATGTCTGTCTTTCTTTTCTTTTCTTTTTTTTTTTTTGACTATATGTGTTACTAGGATTTTGTCAATATGGCCACAAATATCACCATGTTATCAACAAATGGTCTCTAAACTCATAAGCATAGTCGACGTGTCACCCTAAATAGTTTTAAAACCTGTATTTATTCTATTTTCTATTTATATTTTAATAAGTTTGTAATAAAATATATCTTCCAAATTAGGTAATATCGGGGAAAAAACAAAAAGAGTAGGTAACATATGGACAGTTTATTCGGTAGAAAACATATAAAACATGGTATTCGATGATAGACAATGAGAACTTTATATAAAGCATGTTGTTTGCTATGTTCTTGTTCTCTCATAGGCAATTTGTGTTCAGAATATCTTTCACTTAAAGAATTTGTCATGTTTTCATATAAAAGCATTGCTATATGCTGTCAAAATATGCATTAAAAAAAAAAAAAAGTATGTATTTGTACATGACATAAAAAAAAATCCCTTTTGTCTACTGTTATATATCTTTGGACTTATAAATCATGGGCAGTGTGGTCATTTTTGATCAGTAGATTTTCATGGCTGCCCTGAACTCTATGTATCATACATAAACATTTCTCACGGAAAAGCCGAATTAATTTTAGCAAGAAGGAAGTGACCAGGCAAAAAATCTATAATCCCTTTTCACTTTTGCTAAAGTTAATTCAGCCAAAAATGTGTCAAAATGTATGGTCGACGTTATAATTAAATAACTATTGATTGGCTTCAAGTAATAATACGATTAAGTAAACCTTTTAAAAAATCCTATCTGTAAAACTGTCTCTCTACTCGCAGAACAGATGAAATATATATATATATATTTATACAGGATGATTCGAAATTGTTCCAACGAAGCTTAAAGATAGGTCAAGCTTCCCTAAATAGATTATTATTACTTAAGAACATTAGACGGGGACGTATGCTCTAGAGTACCGATACAAGAATAAAAAATAATTGGTGCAGATATGGCTTTTAAAAACAAGTTTATTGCACAATATGTGCGTAATGTTGCAGAAAATGCTCAAAGTTGTCGTTTGCAACAATACAAGCCTTGCAAAGGCGAATTACTGGACTGGCGAACACGTTTAAACATTTCAGATCTGTCACGAATACGTGCTGTTGCTTCAACAACTCTTGTTATGAAGAGTTGCACATCATCAGAGGTTACAGGGATCTCATTCACAGGTCTTTTTGAGGAATCCTCACAGGAATAAATCACTTATTTTTAAATCAGATTTATCCACCAGTGCTTTTAAAAAGGAGTATGTCATATATATATGAATAAATACAATTAAATAAACTGAAAACATTTATAAAAACTTTCTGGTATGAAGTCTCCGTTGAAAATAACGAAGACGGCATCTATCAAATCAGAGGATCGTAGTGAGCAGGCGAATGGTCCACCAGTTCCAATTCACTCCAAAAAAACATGATACAAATAGACCACTGCTTCCCCATTTCCATTGCTGTCCTATATACTAAATGCACAGCTAAAAATACGTTCCTTTAACCGTAATCTATCCTAATTATTTCGTATGCCTTTAAACGTAAAAAACTTGTGTTATATGTAAGATTTTTAATAGAACATATTCTGCAATAAATGAGAAAATCCTGAATAGCATATATCAGTTTTATGGAATTCTAAATGAAAACACAGACAAACCGAAGTCAATTAACACTGTTAAACTTTTTTGAAAAGTGTTAAAACTATCCTTCAAACTGTTCTTAAAGAATGAAAGTTAAATTGTTATGTGTAGTAATAAGTTTTAAAGCGTATTTCAGAGAAATAAACATGTAATTGGGAGCTGAGACCTCATACTTTTATTTATTAAAATATTATCCATTACCATCTAACACCTTTAGCCATCGGTCGCGAATTTCGGGAGTGCAGAACGAATCATATTGTAACGCGATGAATTCGTCTACCTTATTTTCATTCTTCATCCACTGTCCAGAAGTGTACAGAAGACAAGGTACTTTTTATCGGCTGAAACAAATGGTAGTTTGAAAAAGCTGTGTCAGGACTACACGCTGGGTGTTCCAAAATTGCCCAGCCAACCGTTGCCAAAGTGTCCTTGACAAGTTTTGCGACATGAGGCCTTGCGTTATCAAAAGCCAATTTCATGGGGTGCAAACTTTTACCAATAAACACACATTTGTGTCAGATTTCCTGCTTCAATCTCAAGAATTGTTGCTTGTGTTCAGCAGTTACACTTGCATCAGGCGTCGACAGTTTGTAATGAAGCACCTCCATCATACCCACCGAATGAATGAGAAAACTTTTTTGCAATGAATGGCTCTTTCGGAGTAGACATTATTATTTCACCTAATGTTTTTTCGTTTCGGATTGTCATAACATACCCATTTCTCATCCCTATTTTCTACAAGAAAGATTTTCTATCCTATTTGTTTAACTGATTCGTGTGCTTAAAGGCACGCTCATCGTTATTCCTTTTGCTCAATTAATGTGGCACCAATCTTTCCGTTTTCTGAATCTTTTCTACTGCATGTAAACGATTAAAAATTGTTGTTTGTAATACTTCTAATTGTTCGGCAGTTTTTTTTTTTTTTTTTGTCTTTGAGATGCATTTTCATTGAACAGTGGTTGCAAATTTTCATGCTTAATGTTCAGTGTTGCTCCGCTATTTTTTCGATTAGTAGCATCAAAATCGCCAACATTTAGATATCAAAACCGAAATTCATGTGTGCTGTTCGACATATCGTCCCCTGAGAACATAACAGATTAATTAGCATGCTTTTGCAGAACTTTTTTTTTTTTTTTTTTTTTTTTTTTTTGAAAATACGTAGCGAATGCAGTGACGAATAAATGACTTATGGTGTGACATCTTTCACCTGCAACATGTCAACTTTACTTTAACTTTTTTTTTTTTTTTTTTTTCTTTCAGCTTTTGCATTGGTTTTTATAACTATGAACCAGTTCCTATCTCGTGACACAATTGCGGTGTATTGGTTCATGTACTATTTTGCAGTAGACGTGTCACAAAACTCGCTTTAAAATACTACACCCAGTATATCAACATGCGAAATCATTTTACTTTAATTATTGCATGGATTAAATAATAATAAATCAAAGAAAAATATAAATTAGTAGTTATTCTAATAATTTTCACACGTATGTAAATGTTATAAAAACGTGCCTCTAAAGATCTTAGTTTAAAATAATATGTATGTTAAGATATTCTTTACCACATAAAACTGAGTGTGAAAACGCTTTTTTCGCCAGCTTACAAAAAGTCATCTTTTTAATTTCTTGTACCGTTAGTTGCAAATAATATTTTAAAACTAGGAAATGTTTTGATGTAAATCGGTTGAATATAATTTTCAATGACCCCTTTCAAATCTAAATTCTCTCTATTTATATGTTTATTCATTGTGTATCTATGTATATTTTAATGATGGAATACCGATTATGAACGAATAACTGAACTGAATTTCGTCATTTGTCGAAATAGAAATGCATTAAAATATTTCCATAATTCAACGGATTAATTAACATAATTCCTGACAGCTAAATTCATTTAACCCTTTAACATTTAATTTTTTTTTTTTTTTTTTTTTTTTTTTTCACTGAAAGCAAACTTAAAAAAAAAAATATATATACAAAAATTTTCTAGTATTTTGTACTAGTTTTTTTTTTTTTTTTTTTTTTTTTTTTTTAACTTTTGTTTAGCAGCACTGCTCCGAAATTTAATAAATGATGTTTGAGATAACTATATGCAGAAGTCGCTTTAAGGAGGTTACATCGGTTTCGAAGACTTGAAAATAATAATAATAAATAAATAAAAAAAAAATAATAATAATAATTTTTCTTCTCAAAAACTAATACATCGATTTTATTGAAAATGTGCACACTTCTTCAAAGTAGAATGATCTAGTACTTGAGCGAAAGATCTCTCTCTCTCTCTCTCTCTCTCTTTTTTCCCCCTCCATTACAATTAATTTCATAAAGCTAAAGTGGGGTAAATGTCACAAACATTGTACTGCTTTGCGTACAACTGCTAAAAATTCAAATTTTATTTATTTATTTATTTATATTGTTATTAATTAATAATAGCAGAAGACTTGGCGTTGGAATATTAAAACAGGAATAAACTACTACGTCTTAAACGCCAAAGAAAAATTATTGAGGTGCATACAGCTGTTTCGGTAGCCTAAAGCGTACCGTCTTCAGTGCAAAAAGAATTCTGAATCTGGAGAAGTGCTCTTAGGAGAGGGACCGGATTTAGTTCAACCAATAGGATTACGGAAGAGGTGGGGAGTGTGGCCAATAGGAATTAAGGAATGTGTAGCTGTGTAAACAGTAGAAACAGTAATTTTTCTACTGTTTACACAGCTACACATTCCTTAATTCCTATTGGCCACACTCCCCACCTCTTCCGTAATCCTATTGGTTGAACTAAATCCGGTCCCTCTCCTATATATAAGAGCACTTCTCCAGATTCAGAATTCTTTTTGCACTGAAGACGGTACGCTTTAGGCTACCGAAACAGCTGTATGCACCTCAATAATTTTTCTTTGGCGTTTCTGACGTAGTAGTTTATTCCTGTTTTAATTGTTATTAATTCTTCGTTGAAGCATTAGTCAATTCCATTTTGAAGAAGTATGCAAAATTTCAATGAGGTCAGTGAGCTAGTCTTGAGAAATCGTATTCACCACTTTTCTGAAGAGTCTCCGGAAACTAAGACACACTGGCTGAATTTTTAAAAAAATGTAATAAAAATTTTATAAAATGTTGCTCTTTTATATGCTTAAAATGTTGAGTAATATATATTGTATATATATATATTATATTTAAAAAAGAGAAAGGGGGGGGGAGGGGGAATATGGTTCCTTTTTTTTTTTTTTTTTTTTTTTTTTTTTTTTTTTTTCTTTCCCCGTTTTGGCCTTTGAAACCCATGTATCCCAATTTTTTACAAAGAAACATTCAAAAGGTGTCGTCTTAAAAAAAAAAAAAAAAAAAAAATTGTGATTCTACTCTTCCTAAAAATTATCAAAATTAAGCATATTTGGCGATTTCACATTATTAGGCGATTGATTTTGAGTACTTGGCGGAGAAACAAAACACGGTTCTGTTCGTACACGGCAATCTCGGTGCTAGCAAACTGAACGCCAAACAGCGCTAAATCGCCAAATATGCTTAATTTTGATAATTTTTTGTGGTTGCTGTAATTCATTTCAGCCGATAATTTTTTTCACTTCCTGGTGTTTTATGAAGAATAGAATCACACATATTTCTTACAATATTTTTTAAAGACGACACCTTTTGAATGTTTCCTTGTTAGTAGGCGCGTGTATATATTCCAGCTTTGATGATACACTCGTGCCTAGTTTTTTTTCACTTGATGAACGGCCGCGCTATTATTTTAACCTGAAAAACACCATTGCGAGTTTTTGCAACTTATGATGTTTATTTACAATGTTATTTATTTATTAAATTAAACACTATTTGAATTTAATCAGGTTAATATATGGATGTTTCGAAAAGAAAAAAAAAAAAAAGTTCTTGAAAATTAAAAAGGCTAATGTTTTCTTTTATGATCAGCTATGTGTCTAATTGCCAATTTTAAAATTAGGTAGCAATTATTAAAACAAAATATCGAGTGAATGTTAGATGGTTAAATAAACAACTCGTTTATAACTAATATAACACAAGATTATAAAAACAAAGAGTACTGTTAGATTTTTAAACAATTGTTAAAACTATTAATCATACATGCATCACCATAACGCATGAAATTTCATTTAGCTACAAAACGTATTTAAAGTACAGTTAACCATTCGCAATTTGAATAATGTACCTGAACTTTTTCCTTTCTGATACTTTTATTAACAACTTTCGCTAAATAACGCGTATCTTTTGGTACTGAAATAAATACAGCACTTCAAAATTATAAAATTCTAATAAAAAAAAAGGGGGGGATACATAAAAGTATCGCGAAAATTTGATATATATATATATATATATATATATATATACCTTTTAATTAAAACAACAAAAAATGTATTTATTAAAAATATATCATTCTTTTATGTATTAATCCCCTTAAGTAAAATATTTTGCTTTAGGGGTTTTTTTTTGTTGTTGTTGTTTGTTTTCTTTCTTTCCTTTTTTATGATTTTTTAATTTGAATGGCACTGCTTATTTAGCTGTCATTCTTTAAACGATTTTAAACCTACGGGTATTTATTTCTTCCATGTTCAGTGGACAGTTAAAAGAATTTTCAAGTTTTTAAAGTATTAAACAAGATAGCGTGGCGATGAAATATGAGTCTGTGCTACCTGTCAGAACAAAATTATTTTAGGTGAAAGTGTATTTCTTCAGCAGGTAGAATAAGATAATTTAAAAGTACTTTTTCTCCTCTTTTCGTCTTTTTACATACTATTTATTACCCTTGGGTAAATGTATAATTTTCTTTTTATGGGAAAAATATGTGTATAAATAAATAAATAGTAATAAAAAAAAAAACTGGAGTTTTTAAAAAATTTATTTCTTAAATGTTAATTTATTTAAACTTCATATAAATACATTTATTTTCTTGAAAATTTTTTGTTTATGTTTCAGGAATTTAGAACATGAAACTGCTAAAAACTCGGAGAATAATTTTAAACGATAGTATACCCATGGCAACAAAAATGTGTGCTCTCCTCACTATATTTGTTTTGTGCTGTCATAAAAATATTTTTCCAATATAGTTTGATTAGGAATTAGCACATAATATTCACGAAAATTGTATGTATTCATGAATTCAGATATAGAGAATCGACCCAATTGAAATTTGATCTGAGTTTTTAATATTTCATTTTAAAATTCAATAACAGAACTTCAAAATGAAACCATACAAATTAAAAAAAAAAAAAAAAAAAAAAAATAGTTTTTGGAAAATAAGAACTCATTTAAGAGTTGTGGATTTTCTGAATGTGAAAACATAATTAAAACTAGTATGTTGTGGCCACCACAAACTATCTTCTATATTTTACTATACAATTTCACTCAGTACAAATACTTTATTAGAATTATTTTTCACGATGAATGCAGGCGATTTTTTTTCTCATGGAAGTAAAACATCAAATGTCCAAAGAAAGTCGATTTTATACTATTCTAACGATACCCAGAGTAAGAAACATTGCTCCTATGTGATTTTTTTTTTTTTCCTAGTTGACTATTACTGTTATTAAATATATATTTTTTAAATTCTTATTGTGTGTATTTATATGAAATTTTGTCCTATATAGCCATGTTAAAAATTTAGAAAAAACGGGCGACAACGCCACCTGACGATTTTCACCAAAAGTTGATAAGCACTAATTTATTTTGTATAAAATTTCGTGCTGTAGTTCTTGAGATACAGTTTCCACAAAATTTTTGTCACACACACAGACATTTTCTAAAAATGATTAAATCTTGTTCTAGACCTCTCAAAAACGTGTAAATCCATTGAAATCCAGAAGTCGAAACGAATATTTTCTTCCTTTTAATACGGAAGAAAAAAAAAAAATAGATAATAGATAATAGGAAAAATTCTGATTATATACAAATTTCCTTCTGGAACAACAGTGTTTGGCTGTCGAAAAGGTGAAATGGAATCATTTAACATTTTACTGATGTGGGATTAATTAATTTTTGGAGCAGCTGTCAAAAGTTACACAGACTCTGATATATCATCGACTGTGGTTATGAAGTCCGATAAATCTATTAGTTGAATGTCACAGCATAAAAGCTACACTTTTTATGCTTTCATTTTAATTTGGTAGGATTTAAAATATAACATTAATATATTGTCATTAGTGAATAAAAGTCCTCTGACAATGCCAATAACAAAGACAGGCAAATGACTGGGTGCAGTTCAAGGCTCGACTAATAAAATTTTGTGACCAGGGCAATTTCAATTTTTCGTGCCATCTTAGAATGGGTGAAATTATAAAAAAGTATCAGGGACATATTGAGCAAGGAGACAGATTGTTCCACCTACCCAAAGTTGAAGAAGGATTCTTAAGTCAGTCTGTCGACAAAAAAAAAAAAAAAAGGAATTTAGGAATTTTGTGCTTTTTATTTAGTTGATTTCAATCCTGACACAATTTTTAACAGGCAAACAGGCCAATTGAAATATGTATATATTTTAATTGCTCCATTCATTCTAACGACAGATTTTATTTTATTCATAGATGTCAAACACTGTTGAGTTTGAAAGGGGAAATAACTGGGAGATTTTTTTCTTTTTTAACTCTCACAAGGAAACATTCAAAAGGTGTCATCTTCAAAAAGTATTGAAAAAAATATATTTGATTCTACTCTTCTTAAAACACCAGAAAATGAAAAAATTATCGGCTGAAATTAATTACAGCGACCACAAAAAATTATCAAAATTAAGCATATTTGGCGATTTCACACTGCTAAGCGATTGATTTTGAGTACTTGGCGGAAAAGCAAAACACGGTTCTGTTCGTAACACGGCACTCTCGGTGCTAGCAAACGTATCGCCTAACAGCGCTAAATCGCCAAATATGCTTAATTTTGATAATTTTTTGTGGTCGCTGTAATTAATTTCAGCCGATAATTTTTTCATTTTCTGGTGTTTTATGAAGAGTAGAATCACATATTTTTTCAATACTCTTTGAAGATGACACCTTTTGAATGTTTCCTTGTCAGTAAAATTTTGCTCCCGTTAAAAATTTCGGGACTTTGGCACAGGCAAGACCCTGCGCGGTAGTCGGACCCTAGTGCAATGGCTGAAATTTGAATGTGAAGCTACAATAAATCTATAAATTAATACATAATAGGCAATTTTAACTCAGCGTACAGAACAGGAACAGTCAATAGTAGCAAAAATAAAACTGCTTAAAGGAATATTTTTAAATCTTACTTAGATTACTCGCTGAAATACAAGATAAATTCGTTCTATCAAGAATAATTTTTTTTTATTCAATTATAGAAAAAAAAAAAATAAAAAAAAATATTAAACAAATATTCTTGATTGCAGATAAGTTTTTGACATATATTACATAGCTGCCAAGTTTTACTCCCCGGGAGTAAAATTTACTCTTTTTTGACATTTTTTACACTTTTACTCCTAGATCACAATTTTTACTCTTTTTCTACTATTTCAACATTTTTCTACCGATTTTTACTTTCTTCTATATGTAATATAGAGAAAGTATTGGATTCATGAAAATTTTCGACCTCCGTTTTTTGATGGATTTACACGTTTTGGGATATCCAGAACATGAATTGATAGTTTTTAGAAGATGTCTGTCTGTCTGTATCACTTTTTTGTGGACGCTGTATCTCACGAACCAATGAATGAAATTTAACCAAACTTGGTATTTAGTTGCACCCTGACATAAACTGGTGCTGAATAGATTTGGGGATCAATCGCTCAACAGGTGGCACTGTGATCGCATTTTATGCAAACTTTTAACATGGCAGTGGGCAAAATTTCGTATAAATGTGCATAATGAGAGTTATTTTAAACTTGTGATTGTAAAATTAATTATTGATAATAGTAGTAGTTAACTAGGAAAATATTTTGTGCATGTGGGGGCATTGGTTGCCCCCCCCCTGGGGGGGGAGTAAATTTTCAATTCAAGATGGGTATCTTTCGAAAGGTTTCATTGATAATGGTAGTAGTTAACTAGGAAAAAAAAAAATGTGCATGTGGGGGCATCATTTCAAGATGGGTATCTTTCGAAAGGTCTCATCAATACCTTTAAAACGAATGGTTGAACTATAAATCTGTGATAATTTAAAACAAAGTTATCGATTTTTTTTTTTACTTTTAACGGAAAAAAAAACTAGGGGGGGGGGGGGGGGGGGTCTGCAAATTTTTTTGTTTGTGGGCTGTTTTACTCCTTGGAATTCTTGCAGGTTGGCAGGTATGATATTACTCTCATTTAGTGTTAGATTCAGTTTTCTTAACTCAGTTGTAGATGTTACCAAGGTTTATTAAAATCATATTTAGATAATGTAAACCAGTTTTAATTAGAATCCGCAACAATTCGAAGTACATAGTACACTAGTCAATTTTTATTTATATTTTAGATCAAACATGAGTGATTTTCGCCGAAATATTACTATTTGAAAAACAATTGATGCGCTTTGAGTCCTTTTTCATAATGAAAGGGAAAATGTTAATCTGCCTTCTGAACAGATTTTCGTTGTTTATTTATTTATCCCCCACGTCTCTCTCTCTCTCTCTCTTTTTTTAATACAATATTCTTTCTATACTCTTAAATATAGCTGTTCATAAGCTGCATTTAGGAAATCATACAAGGTGATATTAACTTCTTTGTTTATTTTACATCAGCAAAAATATTAAACAATTTATATATATATAAGATAAGAAGAAAAAGGTATGTATATCAGACTTATTTCTTTGGAAATTTCGGTTATCTGAAAACAGAATTGATACCAGTGAAACGTGCTTCATTTTAAAGGTTTCCCCATGTGAAGAAATCATTTAATCGGATTTGAATAAAAGAAAAAAAAAAAGACAAGTTTCATTACTCGATTTGTCATGTTGCAGCAGTAGTATTACTTCTTATTGTCAAAAAAAAAAAAAAAAAAAAGACAGGAGGAGAGGTAATCTCCAAAAATTTCAAGTTAACTGATTTTTAGCATTTTGTTCCTGTAATGAATGTATACCCAAACAACTAAAAATCAAAATTTTCTTTCCTTTTAAGTTTACTGCTGTTTCGAACTTAAATTATTGCATGTTTATGCTGCGATTCTTCTATAATTGTTTATTTGTCGTTTAAAAATTCGTCTTTTTAACTCTTTAACACATTGACTACGTATTTTCTTTTGAAAATTCCTAAACTAATTTCTACTAGTATGTTGTGACCACCACAAGACTTTCTTCTATATTTTCCTTTACAAATTCACTGAGTAAAAATAATTTATTAAAATTATTATTTAAAAAAAAATATCTTCCATTATAATGCAGACAATTTCCATATTAGAAAAGTAGTATAACACTAAATTTTCAAAAAAAGTCCATTTTATTCTCAATATTTATTTAAAAAAAAAAAAAAAATTCTAATTTTTTTTTTTTTTTTTCGTTAAAAGTTTAAAAAAATCGATAACTTTGTTCTAAATTATCACAGATCTATAGTTCAACCATTCGTTTTAAAGGTATTGACGAGACCTTTCGAAATATACCCATCTTGAAAATTTACCCCCCCCCCCTCCCCCACGGGGGAAAGCGATGCCCCCACATGCACATTTTTATTCCCTAGTTAATTACTACCATTATCAATAATTCATATTAATTTTACAATCAAAAGTTTAAAATAACTCTCATTACGTACATTTATACGAAATTTTGTCCCATACTGCCATGTTAAAAGTCTAGGAAAAATGCGATCATAGCGCCACCTGTTGAGCGATTGATCCCCAAATCTAATCAGCATCAGTTTATGTCAGGATCCAACTAAATACCAAGTTTTGTTACATTCATTCATTGGTTTCATTTGGTTACATTTGATTCATTGGTTCGTGAGATACAGTGCCCATAAAAATCGTGATGCAGACAGAACACAGACAGACAGACATTTTCTAAAAACTATCAATTCGTGTTCAGGCCATCCCAAAACGTGTAAATCCATCAAAAAACGGAGGTCTTAAATTTTCACGAATCTAATACTTTCTCTATATTACATATAGAAGAAAGTAAAAATGGCTATTAGACACATCATAACTGATCATAAGCATGTAAAAAGAAAAATTAAACATTTTAAATTTACTATAATTTTTTTATTTAAAACTAACCTGATTGAATTCAAATAATAATTAATTTAATGAAAAAATAATTTTGATAGTAAGCACTGTGAATTGTACAAACTCGCAATAGTTGTTTCAAGTCAAAATAATAATACGGCTTTTCATCAGGTGAAAAAAACTAGGCACGAATGCATGTCAAAGCAGTGAACTTGCGCCTATTAAGAAATTTCGAAGTAATGCTGCTATTTACCGAACAGAAAATGAACAAAAGTTTATAAATAGTCTAAAACAAGGGGAAAATATTGAAAAAAAAAATTTCAAATGTTTGGTCTCTTTGCGGAACCGATGAACGTTTAAGGGTTAATTAAGATTTTTTCTTCATTTTTAATTTTTATAGATTTGTTTAAATTTGTAAATTCCAAAGGAGGGAAAGAGCACACATTAAATAAAACGTCATTTTCATGAGTCATATTATTCTGTAAAGAAGAATAGATGTATTTTTTTTTTTTTTTTTTTGTAAAAATGAGTATAAAATTATGTCCAGTAAAATTTAACTACTAAATATTTAGTAATTCTAATGTTCAAAAATATTATTAAATTATTAGTCAAGGAATTGTCTTATACCGCCGCCTTTTACTGACTAACATCTTATATTATGCTTTGTATCAACACACAAAATTTAGTTACTTACCCGCTTTTTACTTTCTCTTACCTATAAGGTAGAGAAAGTATTGTTTTTGGGTCAAATTTTCGAAAGTGAGTTTTTGTTATAGTTACACGTTTTGATGTCCCTGAACCCAAAAATTCATGTTTTTATCGGTTGATCTGTCTGTGTGTGTCTCTTATCAGCATATCTCAAAAACAAATTATAGCAGAAAGTTCAAACTTGGTATTCTAAATGTGTATGATATAGGGATGTTACACTAAACTTTTTGTTGAGATCAAGCAAATGGTTCGTGTACAGGACACCCAAAATAATTCAAATACATTACGTTTATGGGGGAAATTGCAGGTAAGTGGACTTTAACATCTGTAGACTACGTTAAACCAAATGAAACAAATACATATTTT
This sequence comes from Salticus scenicus, assembly GCA_963930645.1. Taxonomy (NCBI): domain Eukaryota; kingdom Metazoa; phylum Arthropoda; class Arachnida; order Araneae; family Salticidae; genus Salticus; species Salticus scenicus. The sequence continues at coordinate 173,714,433 of OZ005652.1, read as the reverse complement.
TTATATGTGTAAAAACATGTATCATATAGAATATGGTAGGGAAATCATTCCCTGTTCATTTACAGGGCTACACAAAAGAACTAAATAAAAGTGTGACAATAGTTGCAAATTGATGGAAGTGTATTTCAGGCGGGGCCATGTATTATTACTAATAGGATTATATTTAGGTGCACCATGTGGTGTGTACATAATCTTCAAAAGATATACAGGGCTGCAAATATTTAATCGATAACATTCTTTTTCCCAAATCCTTATGTACTTACTGTCATTCACTGCGGTATGTTTGAATCTCAACCGAATAAAAAATGCGCCTATATTTTAAGGTAAATACAAGCTTTTTTATTTGTCTCTCGTGGCTTAGGTGTTTAGAGCGCCATGTTAGTAATCCGGTGGTCCCGCGTTCGATATCCTAAAGGTCCGGAGTGTTATTTTTTGCAGACAATTAGTAAAAAAGATGTCAATTGATAAAAGAAAATTTATCGTTGACCACACAGTATCCTAAGAATTTTGAAGAGTTTTTTTTTTTTTAAGAAGCCTTTTTCTTACATCTCTTTTTAGAAGCAAAAAAGAATTTTTTGTGACTAAGAGCGCCCTCTATTGGGCGGAATATTTACTAAAATGTCAATGAAACAATTAACAATACAAAATAAAAATGATTAAGAAAAACTCATAAACATTAACCAAATCAGTAAAATGTTAAGTTATAATATAAAATAATAATAATAAACTAAAATAATAATAAAAAGGTGCCTCAAACGAATAATTAAATTGCAGATATTGGCCCTTAATCAGAATATGAAATCACAAAGCTTATAGGCAATCGTGTGGTGCTGCCATCTGTTGTGAATTTTAAGAAATAATTTCTGTTTTCTTAACACAGTTCAAATTTTCCCAATTTTGATTAATAAACAAAAAAAATACTTTTTTTTTTTTTTTTGCAAATTTATTCTAACTTTCAAAAGATTTATATGATACGCTATAATAAGAATTTGGGTTTTAAAATTTTTTAAAATCGATTACTTGTTGTTAGTGGATGTGCTTTACTATAATACTTTACCATTTCCAAGAAAGCTGTTCAGGAATTGAAACGAATTCCTCATAGAGATATGGTAAATAATGTATGTTTTTAAGCTAAATATTCATCGCTTGTTTTTTGTATATTTTCACGCTTTGAGGCTTCCTGATTAACGAAGTCAAGTTTTTTAACGTTTGATCTTTGTCTGTGTCTCTTAGAGTAACTTAAAAACGAATAATTTTAGGAAATCCAAATGTTGTATTTTGAAGTTAATATAAGTTTTTTGCTGGAAAAGTTTGATCAAGATTAATAAGTTTCAAGGAATGTTGCATGTGAAAGTTGTCTGGATAATTTTAAGTGAACTTTTAAATTAATAACAGATTTATATTATATATAAATGTAAGTGCAGTAATGAAACGGGGGTTCCCCCTCTCATACAGAACTAATTATCATATAAAAATCTTCTGAAGCCTAATTGGAATTGTTTTAACATAGGTTTATATAACAGAACTGATTGTCTTACCTCTTAATCTCCAACCTGTATTTATAGTATTAAATTTCAGGATAAGAGAAAGTCGTGTGAGTGACACATCAGATTATTGTTATTTTTTATTATATTATTATTATTTTTTTTCCAACTGAGCAGGTTGCAATCTGAAAAGAACGAGGCCAGAAAACGAAAAAAAAAAAAAAAATTACAGACCGCCCTCGAGCGTTTAATTGCTTTTTTCCCAGAGGGATATGAAATATCCAGCGCAAAATTGCTTTCTTTCTGTAAAGAAAAGAATTTTCGCTATGCATAACAACCATAATTCGCGTTTTGTATTATAAAAATCGTCGTACATTGATCTGTCCTTTCATGCCTTTGCTATCATGTTAATTTTAACGGATTTTTGTATATTTAGCGAAATTATTCTGTGGTTCTAAACCTTTGACGAAATTTGTCGTAATGATATTTTCATTTTCGAGAACGGGAAAATTAAATGATTTTTATACCTCTGATTTTACAGTGTTCTTACGGTACCCGGAATTCATGGAAAACTTGGCAAACTCAGGGACTTAAAATAATCTATTAAAAAAAGGGAAAATTCAGGGAATTTAGAATTTTTTTGGTAAAAAGCACTGAAAAAAAATTTCTTTATAGTGTAAGTTTTAATTTTAGTGTTTAATTTCAAGTTGTCCAGTTTTATAGTTTGAAGTAAAAACTTTAAACTTTAGTACTTTATAATGAAGAAAAAAAATGGCAATTATGTGATTTTCGCCGACCGTAGTAAGTTAATAAAAATAATATAGCCTAATTATGTTCAGATAACTTGTAAAGGTGTTGGATTCTAATGCTGCATGATTGCGTGTCATCTATTTTACCACGTTTTTATTAACTTCGATTCTTGTTTGTTCGTCCGGTACAAATCTTGCAATCGATTTTTAACTAACATCCCTACTAGCTAGACATTTGAAACTTTCAGAATAGCTCAGAACCCGATGACAACACAATAATTCTAAGCCCGATTTTCGAATTTTTTATTAGTTTTCTCTTAATTAATTAAAATATAAAAATAATAACCTCCTAATAGCTTTCAAAATAGCTATTGAAATATTAGCTATAATTTAATTGTTGCCAAAAAAGATTTACGAGTTCATTTTCTTTCGACATAAAAATAAATACATTTAATTAAACGTGAACGTTAAAAAATTGTAAAAAGTTAAATTATGCATCGCACAAAAATTGACGCCATTATCGTTTTAAAAATTTTATACTTATTGATAAATTGCTAATGTAGTTCTATAGCTATGATTCAACAGAAAATTTAAAAACATGCTATATAAAAAGTTTTTTATCTTATAATTATTTACTTTAGAAAGAAATATTGGAATATCGGGCACTTTTCCTTTTTTTCTTTCTTTCTTTACATAATTTGTGTAGCAACTCTGTTTTACAGATTGTTTAAAAGTATATCCAACTGTATAAAGGCTTCCTATTCATGTAAACTTTTTCCTCAACGCTTAGTATACGGTTAGACTGGAATTTTCTTAGAATGTTTCTGGAAAACTTGGAAAAATCGGGGAATTTAATTCTCCTGTTTGAGTGGCAACACTGTTATTTTCAACGAATGATTGTGAAATTAATATGAATAATTGATAATAGTAGTAGTAAACGGGGGGAGGGTAGGAGCATCGCTGCTTCCCCCCCCCCCCTCCGCGGGAAGTACTGTATAAATTTTCAATATGGGTATCTTTCAAAAGAACTCGTCAGTACCTTTAAAATATATGCTTGAACCATAGATCTGTGATAAGTTATAAAAAATTATCGATTTCCCCCCCCCCTTTTTTTTTAACAGAAGAAAAAACATGTAATTTCTCTGATGTCGGCACAAAATTGATTTACTTTCGGCATTTAGTGTTATACTTCTCTGTCTGCATTGATCATGGAAAATAATGTTAATCAATGGTAATTTAATAAATAATAAATAATTTTATTGCATGAATTTGCATATCAAAATGTAGTAGAAAGTCTTGTGATGGCCACAACATACTAGTTTATTTCGGAGCTAGAAAATGCGAAAAATGAACTAAATGCATTTTTCACCCTTTCATAGCTTCAAAATGGGGAAAAAAAAAAAAAAAAAAAAAAAAAAAAGCTGTAAAACAAGAACAAATTTAGCGTTTGTGAATTTTCTGAATGTGAAAATAGATAATAATAATAAAATTAAATAAAAAGCCAATTCTATTAACAAATTTTCCATATTATAACATGGGATTCGGCTGCCAGAGACGAGTAAATTGTAAGAGGTACAGAAAGAGTAGCCTTAAGGATCTTCACTCTGTAATGAAGGAAAACGCTAAACAAACAAAATTGTTTTAATCCTTTTGATTTTAAAATTATTAACGATTAAATGCATTTTTCATTAAAATTTGTCATACGTTAATTAAGTTGTTCAAAATGCAGCAAATTCCACTCAAAAGGTGCTTTTATAAATTGTTAATAATTTTGAAATGAAATGCTTTAAGAGGGGACGACACCTAATACCCCGGACTGCCGTTTTCAATGTTATTTTACACTGTAAAAAAAAAAAAAAAAAAAAAAAATCCCGTAAGATTACAGGGAAAGCCCGGCAGCAGAGATTCCAGACAAAGCCCGTAAAAAGAAACGCTTAGACCGTAAATTAAGCATATAATAACCTTAAATTACGTTACATGCCTGTAAAAAAACATTTTGCCCGTAAAACCAATGTTTTTTTTTTTACGGGCTTTGTCTGGGATCTCTGCTGCCAGGCGTTCCCCGTAATCTTACGGGATATTTTTTTTTTTTTTTTTTTTTTTTTTTTTTACGGTGTATGGGAAAATTTGTCCCCACATTTACTCATTACCTAATATATATTTTAAATTCCGTTTTCAAAGTCAGAAAATTCTTAACCGTTAAATTTGTACTCATTTTCGAAAAATTGATTTTTTATTATTTTTACATTTTAATTTTGTATGCGATTTTTCACAAAGTACATTTTTCCTTGAGTAATTATGGAAACAAATTTTCCCATATGAATAACATGGGCCACAGTTGTCGGCGTGATTAGGTATCGTCCGCTCTTAGGAGAATAATTTAAATATTTTCTTCTATAGGTACTATGTAAACACAATTTTTAGAAGGATATTTTTTACTTCAAGTTAATATAGATCGTGGGAAGTTAAAGTTTAAACCCTGATTAAATCCTGAGCAAACTGCCCCAATTATTTCGCAACAATAATTTTTGTCTTGTTTATGCCGGAAATCCTACATTTAATTTATGAAATAATAATTGTTAGAAAATAAAGGTATTTAAAAACCTAATTTATGAGGTGCGCAAAACATCTACAAATATTCTTAAATAATTCCTTATTTCAACAAAGAATTTCTGCTAGTTAATAAGCAAAAAATAAACATTAAAAATTAATGGTGAATACTATTAACCAGCCTTAGTCAGGTTTTGATTGAAGAATTATATTTTAAACTGAATTTAACTAGCATGCTGTTTCCAGCATAAATCTTTCTTGTACATCTTTCTAATATATCTTAATAGTACACTTGTTGCCAGTATTATGGGCGTTATTTATAAATTCGTACATTTCCACACAGAATATGAAAAGTAGCAGTAATATGTATTAGAAAAACTTTACTTGTAGCACAAATTTACTGTGATTGTTTTGTACTACTTTGTACTGCGCATGAGGAGGCATTTGTACTATCACTATGTATAATATAATTTATTGAATAATACTAGTCAAAATGGAATCAGCATAATACTTCGAAATGACCATCGCACATATCAAGTTTGGAAAAAAAATCTATGCTATAAGGACTAAAGTATAGCTATATCGCTGTAACCATGTAAGGAGAAAAAAAGAAAGAAAAGAAAATCGGCTTATTAATCAGTTGGACGAAAATCGTATACAATTTAATCAGCACAAATTTACGTCAAGATCTAACTAAATATCAAATACCAAAGATTTAATTCGTTAAATCTAGACTTAATATTTTTGTATCACACACATACAGACATTTTCTAAAACTATAGATAAATCATCCTCAAGATATTGCGATCAAGAAAGTTTTTTCGAACCTAATAATTTCTTATGAATATAGAAGAAAGGAAAAAGAAATAGATTGTTTATAATATGAAAGACGATTATTTTATAACTAAAAATGAATGAGGAATTATCTATTCACTTCTGAAGTTTTATTCATTGTTTATTTACTTGAGACGTAGCTTATTTTCGGAAACTTCTTGTCAAAACTCAAAGCAAAGTTATTTACGCCTTCTTTTTATTATAAAACAAGAAACAGAGATTGAAGGGGGGAAATGGGATTTAGAGAGTGCCCCGGGCATGTAATTGCTTTCTTCTCGGGGGGATATTAGATACCCAGCACAAAATTACATCTTCGCTGAAATGAAGGGGAAAAAACAATCCTTTTTTCTTATACGCACTGCTTTGATTCTTATTTAGCTTTGTAAAAAATCACATTAAATTAATCTGCTTGGTTTACATTATTTCATTATCTTGTTATTTTAATAAATTTTTACATTCATGATTTTTTTTTTTTTTTTTTTTTTAATCATGCCGGTAAGTTATTGTAAGAACATGTTTATAAAATTGGATTTGAGAAAATTGTCGAATAACGCAAGATATAGATATTAGACGGATAATCGGATTGAAAGGAACTAAATTTTACAGTATCGGATTACGTGTTTTACTACATTTGTTTACCATGTAGTAAATCTGTTTATTGGTAAAATTTGATTTGCAGGAAAAGAAAATATTTGTTGTGTTTTAGGGGGGAAAAAAACTATTGGTTTAAATTATTTTTTGGTAGCATCCAGAATAAGATTTTGTCACTTAAATCAATTAAGTTTAATCGTATCGTCCGAGAAACAATTGTTTAAAAAGAGATTTCGTCTTTTTTTTTTTTTTTTTTCAAAATAGTAGAAATACAAATAACTATCTCACCCACACAATTTTAAAAATTAGTGGGTGTTAATAATTTCGTATTTATGGATTCTTCCAAAATACATCATCATTTTTAATCCATTTTATGTCATCATTCATCACCTTTTGTTTGCTATATACATTTACAATCATCATTTAGTTTATATTTGTTATTGATGTTCATGGAGAACATGTTAAATACTCTGATTTTTGGTACTTAAATCATTGGCAGTGCAACATCGTACACTATATTATTATTTTTTTTTTTTCTGCGCATACGCGAACGCTGGAATTTTTTTTATTACGTAGGTTGAAAGCTTGATATATTGGGCAACTTATGTCATGAATTCATTCGAATGGAGTAAAAATTAAACAAATTATCGGCAAAAAATTAGCTACATTTTAAATATTTTCCAGAGTTAAAATTTCATAAGGTTTTTTTTTTCACATGCCACGTATTTAATTTAGTGATCCAATTTTTAAAACCACGTTTCAAAATTTATTTTTTGTGAAAAATCTCTTATGGTCTTGTAACTCAAACATAATTATTTACAATGTTTATGTGTTCAAGAGAGGACTTTTATAACTTGGGTGAAATAATCTGTTCTCCAAATTAAATACATGGTATGTGAAAAACTATAAAATTTCAGCTCTGAAAATAACTAAAATCGTATTCATTTTTTTGCCTATGATTTGCTTAATTTTTACTCTATTCAAATACACTTTTGGCATAAGTTTCCCAATGTATTAAGCTTTCAACCTGTGTAATAAAATTTTTATCTTTCGCGCATGTGCAGAAATAATAATAATAATAATAATAATTACCACAAATATTCATATATCAGCGAAAATTTTACGCATGCACTTTATATTTCAGAATAATGATTTTTTTTTTTTTTTCTTAAGTTCCCTGAAAGTTTTGTAAGATTTTGTTGAAATCCTTTCTTGTTATAAGGGGGGGGGGGGAATAGTTAATACTTAAATAAATATATACATATATATATATATATATATATCTGTAAATTTCCATGAGATTCTCACAAAAAAAGCATACAAATATTGCAGTATGTGAAATTATTTGTTAAAGTTACAAATCATTTGTAACATTTTATGATACAGGTTAATCTAAAGTATTTGTGTTCTTCTTTAATTTGTGTTTGGTCCCCTAACTGCACTCGTGTCTGAATAGTGGAAAATATGAATTTGTATATGTTTTTTGCATGTATGAAGTTAAAGGACATACCGTTCAGTATTAAAAAAAAAAAAAAAAAAAAAATACCCCCCCCCCCCAAAAAAAAAAAAAAAAAAAAAAAAAAAAAAAAAAAGTTAATAATTTGGCCAAAACTGTATGTTACCATTGTTTTAAATCGATAATTTGTATGTAATCTCTGAACAGGTGATTTTTATTCTTCGGAGAACTTTTGACCAGTGATCGAAAAATAGTTAAGATAGCTATTTGTCTTGTCACATCTTGGAGTTTTTTTTTTTTTTTTTTTTTTTTAATGATACAAAATATATTATGCTGAGAGTTTGTATATAATTTATTAGTGTAATATGCACATATCACTGATTGGAAAAAAATTTATGTGGGTTACATAAAATTTTAAATTTTTTTTTAATTCTTGAAATTGAATTCTGACATTTTTATCCAAATTTATAAAATTATGTACTTTAAAAAAAAATCGCTATTTATAATGTATAGGCTAAGATTAATGTAAAGGTATAAAGATCTAAGAAATAAATGCAGAGTTCTTCGAGCGCATTGTAAAATAATTTGTGTGAGTGTATAAATTATTATTTCGCGATAAAGTAAAATTATGCTCATTATTTAAAATATCTCAGATGACAGAAGATGTAGGTCTGTAGAAATACTGTCAAAAATATTTACGCTAATGTACTTTTAAATTTAATACGATTGGGAACGAGAGAAAAAGAGAAAGCTAGTTTTCCTACCCCCCCCCCCTCTCACTCTCTCTTTCTCTCCGAATGCGTTAATTGCTTTTCTTCCATCCTGAACCAAAGGTGCCGGCGAAAGAGTGAAATCTATTGTCGGTCACTGCGCGGGAGGTCTTCGTTCTTTGTACATTTTTCTTTCTTTAATTATCTTGGCATAATGTGTTTTTTTTTCTTTCGGTTAAAAATCAAAAGGCGAAAGCCAACATAAAAGAAAGCCGCTAGTTCGAGAATAAAATTTTAAAATGAATAGCAATTAGCAAATTACCGCTGTTCTGGGATAATGGATGAATCGATATCCGTGGGAATTAACTGTTCTGCTTTTATTTATCTAGTTTATTATTATTTAGAGAACATTGCAATATACACTATCCCCGAAAAGTTTCCGAAAAAATATATATAATTAAGTTTTACAAGTGTAAAATGATATTTAATAGTTTTTAATAACAAAACACAGCTTTAAACATTAAATACTTATAATCTGATATGTATACAATATTATCTGTAGCTTTATTTATAAATGTAACAGAGTTTTACAAAAGTATTTCCTATTTTTGATTCGTGGAAATATCCGCCTTTTCCTGTAATAACTGCTTGACATACTCGAGGCATTCTGTTGGTTAATTTTTCAAGTTGTTCTGCTGTAATCGACTTCCAACACTTCTGAAGACAAACAATTAAGTGATTAACATTCGTTGGTGCTTTTTTTCTAATAGCTATATAAATTTCGTCCCATAAGAGCTTAGTTGGAGTGCAATCTGGTGATTGAGGGGGCCATATCATATTTAGAAGTTCCTTTTAGATCTAAATAGTTTTTGCACAATTTAGATGTATGTTTAGGATCATTATCCTGTTGCATCACAAAATTCGGACCTATTATTTTTTTTCCAGAAGTTACAGCATGTTTTATCAGAATCTGGTGGTATGACTCTTTTGTCATTATTTCTTCTATTTTCACTAAATCACCAACTTTGTGATTACCAAAATATCCCCAAACCATTGCAGATCTACCTCCATGTTTTTACTGTGGGCACTATGAATTGTTCGATTATCCATACACTTTTTGTATGACGTACCTATTGCCTACGTTTGTGATTAAAAAGCTCAAACTTGGACTTGTCTGTAAATAAAACTCTTTTCCATTCAATTGCACTCCATTTTTTATGTTTTTTAGCCTATGCCAATCTTTTTTTTTTTTAATTATTATTAATCTGTCGTTAAAGTGGTTTTCGAGCAGCAACACATCCTTTCAGTCCTGCTTCTACTAAGCGAGAACGAGCAGTTTAGTAGCTTAAGCCTTGGTTTTTAAGAACACAAAACGAGAACGTCAACGTATTCGGCGTCTTTGCGCATGCGTCACGACGCTCTTTTCTGCGGTTTTGATCGCGTTTTATTTAAATCTTCTTGAATCTGCGGTGCAGTCTTTCTTCTATCACGTTTACTAGTTACAATTATATAATGGTCTTCAGCTTTAGTCGTTGCTTTTGGTGTTCCACAACGTTTACGAGAACGATTCTGGCCAGTTCTGTTATATCGTAACACAGCGTCACTTACTGTAGATCGAGGAATATTTAGTGTTTTAGATATGTCCCGAATTGTATATCCCTCTCTATTGTATATCTCTCTGTAAAGTAACAATAGCTGAACGTTTTTCAAGATCAAGTTCTTTTCTTTTTCGAGGCATTGCGATGAAAAATACGAAAATTGTTATATTTTATCACACTAAACAGTATGTTACTCTACGATTGATTGTTAACAGTGAACTTAATACATGCAACTGAATTACTTATGTACTGTACTATACTCCGTTCAAGATACTAGATTGATACCAGAAGAAAATAAATGGGTTACTAGTTTACGCCAAGGTATTCCCTTTATGCGCTTTCTCCGCAGAAATGGCGACTTTGTTTTCCATAAAAGAAAATACCCGAAATTTTTCTTCCCTTTAGAAATACAGTAGAACAGAACCTCGATCCATCGTTTTTAACGGGGTGCGTGATAAAAACGATGAAAGCGGGAAAACTACTTTTTGAAGAACGATACATGCGGGTTTCGTTAACATTGTTTAAATATAATTTGTGCAGGGACCATATAGAAATAAAACGATCATTACGGGAAAACGATGGATGCGGGAACGATAGATCGGGGTTTCACTGTATAGCGCACTCCTTGGTATTTATGTGGATGTTTTAAGGTCATCCTCTTAGCTATCTCCCATCCTACACAAAGAATAGAACTAGTATCAGAATATAAGTATTTAATGTTTAAAACTATGTTTTGTTATTAAAAACTATTAAATATCAATTTACACTTATAAAATTTAATTTTATATATTTGTTAGGAAACTTTTTGGGGATAGTGTATACACTGCAAATAATTGCATTCCAAAGCCGTGAAACTAGTTTCATTGGTTAGCAGCGTAACACAAAGGATCGCACTTCGGCAAGACGTTTATATACGTCCGGGGCAGTTAATGGGTTAATCTCTCTATCTCTCTCTTATTAAATTTGAAATATTGTACTGGTGTTAGTTAAAAATGTAATAACTTTAAGCAAACTCGTTTCTAGCATTTATAGGACAAAAATATGGCAAATAATGTAATTTTGCAATTTTATTAAAAACACGAATTATTTCGCTTTACCTAAGCATTTACGTACAAAGCAGTTTGTGTCGATATTCAGTGACATTTTGTTTATATATAAAATTTTTGAAAGCATATTATTTTATTTTATATTTGTATGTATACTGCGTAAATATTGCATATTATCTCGAATTCTAATTATATATTTGATCAATCTGAATCCTTTCGTTGCATGATGATAAGTTTTATAAATATCATTTTCATCTAAATAAACTGCCTTTTTCTTTTTGGATATTTGGTATTTCAGTAAATTATTGTTTTTAGTGGTTATAAAATGTATGCAGTTGATGCATAATGTTTTAGTGCTCCTGTTTAATCATCCATTTAAAATAGACTTCTTTACTCTCTGCCTATATATGTCATTCATGTTATTTTTTACCATTTCTCTACAATTTCTTATTTGACCACATGCCATAAAAAATAAAAGTGTGCGTGCTTACCTTGGGGTTCGTTTGACAAGAAAATTAAACCTCATAACTGCTGTTACCTGCTCATCATTGTCATCATGGATCTTTGTCATATTTTCTTAAGTAGCCTTTGAATAAAGTACGCCCCTAAAGGAAGATCTAAGTGCATCATTTTATGTCTAAAAGAGTACTTTATGTGCAAATTGCAGTGTGCTGGTTGAAGCAAGTCTGTCATTGTTTACTTTAAGAATTTTGAAAGTTATTGCTATGTTTAGAAAACTCGCAAGAGAGAGGGAGTATATAAGAGGGTTAACCGAAGTCAGTACCATAAAGAGATTTTACAGGCCCGGGAAGATTTAACCCCCCCCCCCTGTCCTCCTATTTAGTAAATTCTTTTTCACAAATCGAAATCGTTCATCAAAAATGTATTTTTCTACTTTTTCTTTCGAATTTGATCCTTATTAATTTGAACGATGATGTAAAAGTTTTTCATCTTTGTCAAAACTATTTCTGCGTTTCTAACTTTCGATTGGAACATTTTTCAACTTTAACGAAAATTCTTTCTTTTAAGGGGACTCATAGTTTTCTCTCATAGTTGGAGAATATGTTTCAGTTCGGTGGTTTGTCGATATGTTTTATATACTTTCAGACTGGAAGAGGACTTTGATATACCGTCAAAATTGACTTTGCGAAGTTTTTTATTGAAAATAATTCTTAGAAGTAAAAGTTTTTCGTTTATAGTGTTGCATAAAACAAAGCAATTATAAATTGACAATTATTATTCATTCTTACTTTTTTCTGTAAAAAAGAAAGTAATGGATTCGGGAAAATTTTTGAACATCCAGTTTTTGATGGACTTACATGTTCTGCCATATCCTAAACACTATTAGATTATTTTTAGAAAATGTCTGTCTCTGAAAATGTCTGAAAATTTCGTATAAATGTAAATAATAATTAACTTTTTAGTGTGAAAAATTTTGTGGACACTGTATACCAACGGACGAAATTTAACTAAACTTGATATTTAACTGGACCTCGACTTAAATTCGTTCTTATTACATTTGAGCATCAGTCGTTCAACAAGTAGCACAATCATGCCATTTCTTCATAAATTTTTAATATGGCAGTATAAGAAAAAATTTCGTATAAATGTAAATAATGATAATTAATTTTTTAGTGTGAAAATTAAATATATATATATATATATATATATTTATGATAGTAATGGTCAGCCCAGAACATTTTGTACATGTAGGAGTTTCGTTTCTCCATCCTCTATGGGGGAAAGTACCTGCCTGGAGGTTGTAAATTCTCAATATGGTATCTTTTGAAAGAACTTGTGAATTCCTTTCAACATTCAATTTCTTACAATACCTTCAAAACGAATGATTCAGTCAGATCTGTGATAATTTAAAACAAAGTTATTGATTTTTTTTTTTTTTTTTTTTTCAAAAAAAAAAAAAAAAAAAAAAAAAAAAAACAGATGGCACAAAATTGATTTTCTTTGTACATTAAGTGTTATACTTCTTTGAGATGAAAATTGTCTGCATTCATCATAGAAAATAATTTTAATAGAAAATCTGTACTGTATGAATTTCTATTTAAAAAAAAAAAAAAAAAAAAAAAAAACTTTTGTGGTGGCCCCCCAATATACTAGTTTGAATAGTTTTTGTTTATCAAATTCTTATTAATTTCTTTTTTTATTATTTTAATGAATTTAATAGTTAAATCTACTGTTTTTTAAAATATTCATATTTTGCTGCTTTCATCAAATTTATTTGGAATATGGATATGCAAAAGCTAAAGAATAATATTTCAAATAGATTAAAATTTTCTGCTTGTTGTTAGTGTACCTCTCTGGTTCGTGTAATAATCCTACAAACAAAATTCATATGGGCCAACATTGAAACAACTTTTGTTTTCATTGGTCTCTTTGTTGGCCAACTGTTAGAAATGGCTGGATTAATTGCACAACTTTTGGCAAACCATTGACCCATGTGCAGCATTCTACATTGGCAGTTACATTTTGGTATTTATTATTTGCTTTTTGCTTTTATACTCTCCTTTCGCATGAAAAAATAACATCCTCGACGTTTTTTTAATGCGTGTAATAAAATTATATATTTTATTTGAAATTATACAAATGTTAGAAACATATGCTATTATTGTATTGTAAGAAAATTTAAAACTTGAAATACTGTAAGACTCATAATGTTTATTATTGTGGACCAACTGTAGTTAACCAACAAATAAAAATAATGATGAAGGGGACAGATAATGTATCGTTGGACCAACCGATACAAACGAAACCAAGTCAAGTGGTAATTGCGCCAACCAAATATCATATTGTTTGTCCAATGATTCTTGTTTTAAAAAAACACATCTACAATTCCTTCTTTACCCCCGCCCTACCCTCGTAAGTAATTGCAGGCTAAATGTAGTCTGTCTATTTATAATTTTATACGTTATAGCAAAGATTTTGACTATGGTTTAATCAAAGAATCTGTTTTGTTACAATCACAGATTTGCCTAGAATGATCAAAGGTATAAATTATCTTCAAAGTAATATAATACAATTCTTAAAAATATGAAAGATGAAGGACAGTTTATTAGAAACACATACTTACAATTTACTAAAAATAATTTTATGTAATTTTCTTAAAAAAAAAAAAAAAAAAAATGAGGACTAGGACGTAATATTAGACATAAAATTTCTTGGGTGGGGGGGAGGTGGAGATGAATAAGAAGGTATTTAAAGTAATATAACTTGTTTGTAATTTTTAAATATTTCACCTAAGATTCAGTTATTGTAAATTTGACTTAATAAACTATAAATTTTCAACTCAAAGTAAACAGAAAATAAAGGAAACTTGGCAAAATCAAGATTCCTCAAGAATCAGAGGTGAGCACTTTGTTCATGCACAGTTAAAAAAGTATTTACATGTTTCACCAAGAGAATGGTGCTAAATAGGCATTTTCAGTTTACTATGGCACCACTAAGATGGTGAAACAATGCACCAAAATACTGGTTGCTGCTAATTGGAGCAACTTTTTTGATGAAATGGAGGATTTAATTTTTAATAGTGTAGTGTCACACAGCTTTTCCTGCGTACAAAAGGATATACAGTAAAGCACCGTTTATACGCCTCTCGTTTGTACGTCTTTCCCATTTATATGTCCTTTTACTGAAATCCCAATTCTTTCCTATTCATTTTAATGCAAAAATATTTCGTTTACACGCCGCACAGTATTGGTTATACGTCTTTTTCCTTTTTTTAACTTAGCAAAATTTTCCGACCGGTCATTCCCCCACCCCACCCCCCCGTTCTAAATAACTGGAGCTTTTCCTAGAAAGCATCTGAAATATAGAAACACAAAAATGATCTGTATCATAAATATTCTTCGACCACATTTCATGAAATCATGGAAGCCTCTGCGGAGGTGCTGATTCAACGAGTCCAGTGTCAAAATAGGGGTGACAGCCATCCGGTTCAGAGAAAATAAGCGATAGCACAGAGCGCAGAATTACTGGATGTTTCCCAAATCCCAACCTGTCGGTCAAGTTGGCACCCCTCCAGCTTTTTGGACTCATCCTCACTGCTAGTTTTAGGAAACGTGGCTACACTATGAGGGAACGGATAATGAAGGAATTAGTTCAGGCAGTTAACCAAATTGATAAGTAAAGAAATTCTCGAATTTTTGTTTTGAGATAAACAGTGTTTTTCTTAATTGTTCTTCTTTAGCGTTTGTTATTTAAAATCTTAAATATCGCGAAAGTTTAAAACACTTTCATTGAAAGATAAAATTGAATTTTTTTTTTTTAAGAAATTGACAAGAATCTTTGATTAACAAAGGCAGAAGTGACAAGAAAAGAAAAGAAAATAGATATGCTATACGCAATATATATATTATATATATATATATATATATATATATATATATACACAATATTCAAGATGTAAGATATACAATTAGTACTCAAGTTATGCATTGATGGTATGACTTTTTTCACAATTTTATTAATCAGTATTTTCCCATAAATTTTGCTTTAGTGCCATTAAATTTGTAGTAATCAAAGTTTTATTATTATTATTATTATTATTTTCGATTATACGTCTTTTCGCTTATATGTCCTTTTACGTCAGTCCCTTGAAAGACGTATAAACGGTATATATATATATGTTTCTGTACATGTATAAATTACTATTTTTAATCCAAAAAATTATATTTTAACATTTTTTTAAGTTTTGTACGGATGAGAATGAATAGATCGATTTCCTAATTTAAGTAGAATCTTGCTTCAAAATCAATTATCTTAACTGTAAATACTACCAAGCTGAACTGAATGACTTTTAACCCGTCTCTATTAGCTCACTTTAACCCCTTGTACAGGGTGTCCTAAAAGTTCCAGTACTCCAACTTAAAGAACTCATTGTGTCCATGATTTTTTTTTAATATTAAATTTTATCGACTGCTTATTATCGCACCAGTTCTTTATTTTTTATTGTTTGTTTCTTTTCTCGCTCAAGTTGTGCGAGAATAAAGTTTTATGTTATTTTGTTCTTCATAGTGAAATGTTTTTATCACGCATTCAGAGAATTTCGCTGTTTGAAGCTTATTTTGAATGTAAATCGTATGAAAGATGCAAAGATGTTTGGCGATATAAATATCCAGATGATGCAATACCGAGTAAAAATATGCTATATCAGTTCATTCGACAATTTCATAATACAGGTTTTGTGCAGGTGGGTACAAGTTTCTCTACAAGAAGTCACTCCCAGCATGTTAAAACGCGTTTCTAAACACATGCGCACAGGGCCCGATTAAGCTTTGAAGCTAGGGAAAGCTCAGTATCATTTCTGGCCCCCCCTTTCATTTCGGATTTTTTTTTTCATTCATATACCTGGGTGGTTTCTACACACAACATTAAAATCGTATAACTTATTAATTAAGAACATTCAGATTTTTGAGGCTAAATAACAGATTTTTCCCAAAATAGTGAGTATTTTACCTTGCTTTAGGCGACCTTTCTAAAAAAAAATTGAATCTGAGGGTGAAAATATGAAACAGAAATTCCAAGAACTTGTTTTTAGTCATTTTAGAGCCCCCTCTTAAATTTTAGAGGGGAAGCTTGTGCTTCCTGAGCCTTTTGGGTAGTCAGGCCCTGCATGCGCAAACGAGTTCAGCGTTGCCTCCTAGAAAAAGCTGGACATTTTGAACATTTATTATAAATTCAAGTTCTGTATTTTTTCCTCCGTTATTTTAAATGTGCCTTTTATCATTAGCATAAAAATAATCGTTTTAAGGTTTGTTGTTTTCTAAATAAAAAATACATCAGTGTCAGTACTGGAACTTTTAGGACACTCTGTACAATTAGTACTCAAGTTATGCATTGATGGTATGACTTTTTTCACAATTTTATTAATCAGTATTTTCCCATAAATTTTGCTTTAGTGCCATTAAATTTGTAGTAATCAAAGTTTTATTATTATTATTATTATTATTATTATTTTCGATTATACATCTTTTCGCTTATATGTCCTTTTACGTCAGTCCCTTGAAAGACGTATAAACGGTATATATATATATATATATATATATATATATATATATATATATATATATATATATATATATATATAAATATGTTTCTGTACATGTATAAATTACTATTTTTAATCCAAAAAATTATATTTTAACATTTTTTAAAGTTTTGTACGGATGAGAATGAATAGATCGATTTCCTAATTTAAGTAGAATCTTGCTTCAAAATCAATTATCTTAACTGTACTACCAAGCTGAACTGAATGACTTTTAACCCGTCTCTATTAGCTCACTTTAACCCTTTGGGTACGGATTTATTTGAGAAAATATTTGCATGTGGAACGGATATAATTTTTGGTTGCTTGGAGTAGTATGTAAAAGCGTCATTTTACGTAAGAATTTATTTATTTCTGAAACATTGGTGGCATATGTAATATTAAGATGTCTTCAAGTAATTAGAATTGCAAAACAAAAATAAAAAACAAAAAAAGTGAATGTCTCAGACATCAAATGTACCCAAGGGGTTAAAATTTGACCCCCTCCCTTTCCTGCCGGGTTTCTGTCTGCTCCTAGTTCAGAGTTCGATTAGATTATTTCGGGGGTAGAATTAGGGCATAGAGTTAACAATAGTGTGTTATGCTAAGAACTATCTATTTCTGTTGGGGTCTCTTTCCGCTCTTGTTTGAATTAGTTCGGCTTTTCCATTAAAAATGTGGCGTAAATATAGGCTAGGACCTTTTAGAAAGAACCCCATGGAGGGCACTCACCCTCAGGACTAGGACCCTAGTGCAGTCAGTCTGACTTATTCCCAACACAACACAACCCATTAAAAATTATGAGGCTGTATCCCTTTTAAAAGACCCCTTTCCCTCACGGAAGTTATCTCAGCTATGCCTAGGTCTCTCGTATTGACAACTGGCATCATATCCCACAACATCTTCACCATGTCGTACTTACAAATTCTAATTACGTATTCTATTATCGATATTCCAAATTGCCGAACTACCGTTTTCATTTGTTTTTAATTATGAAATTATATTGCTATTTGACTTTATTCGTTTAAAAATAATTATTAATTACTTTAATACACCAAAGAAATTGGTTTAAAATTCTAAAAAGATTTTTTTTTTTTTTTTTTTTTTTTTGTAATATATATATATATATATATATATATATATTTAATGTAACACAAATAATTAAAAAATAAATAAATAAAATAAAATAAAAAAGCAGTCGAACAAATCTGAATAATAGAAATTCATGAAAATTATTTTTCATTTGATGCTGAAAATCATGTTTTTAATTTCGAAATAGTGTTAAGCACCTCCACTAACTAGTTCTCGTTAATTTTCACTTGCTTCGGCTGAAGGATGGGGTAGATTAAACTGCTAACAAAATGTAGAGAGACTCATGCATCATGATTAGATGTAGTCGCCGCATTTTTTTTTTTTTTTTTTTTTTTTTTTTTGCGAGCCTAATTGTGACATAATAACAAATTAGTACAAGCAATTACGTGTAGATAACGAATAATAAAAATTGTATAACATTTACAAGATTTTTCTCTATAAATTTTATGTGTGTATTTAAGTTTAAAAATTGACATTTAATGAAAAGGTTCTCCACAATACTAAATGATGCTTAGAAAGTATATTTATTTTGTCGTCTCCAATTCAATGTTTTCTCCCCTTCTCATTCGCATCCCCCCCCTTTTTTTTTAAACATGTATAAATGACATTAAAAAAAATAATCTGGTGTGCCACTCGCACGATTTTCTCTTACCCTGCAGTTCAATGCTATACATACAGATTTAGAAGTAAAATAAATAAGGTAAGATAATAAAGTTCAATCTAGTTCATAAAGAATCTAAAATAGGACAGTTTTATTTGACATATAATTTTGCGTGAGGCGTTCTCCTTCAACTAATTCTTTAACCCCTCGTTCAGTTATAGTGTCTACATTTATTAAAATATTATTATTATTATTATTATTAAAATTTAAGGCTGTTATTGATTTAATTTGAAAAATTTATTGAAAATTTGCCAATTAGGATCCTTTTTACTTTCCGAACACTATAGTGAGGAAAGTATTGTAATCATGTCAAAAATCCGAATTTGAGATTTTGATGTTTCTATACGTTTCGAGGTCCAATGAGTCCGTTTTCACTATTTTTGCGATGATATATGTATGTGTGTATGTATGTATGTGTGTATGTATGTGTGTATGTCTGTGAGTGAACACGCTAGCGTCTAAACGCTTCGTTCGAATAAGCTGAAATTTGGTACGTATATTGTAAGTCACCATAGTACGAACCCTATAGATTTTGGTGAATCTAGCACTAATAGTTTTTTTACAGGGACACAAAGAAAAATTCTTTATCATTATGGCGTATGGGACCAAAATCTTAAAAGTGCGATAGTATCTAAACGCCTTATTCAATTGAGCAAAAAATATATACACATATTACAGGTTACAAATACTCAATCTGTATAGATTTTGGAGAATCTAGCACTTATAGTTTTTTTACAGGGACACAAAGAAAAATTCTTTATCATTATGGCCTATGGGACCAAATTTTTAAAACTGCGATAGCATCTAAACGCCTTATTCAATTGAGCTGAAAATTTATATGAATATTATAAATCACTGTTGCACTAACTATAAGCATTTTGGTGAATCTAGCATTTATAGGTTTTTACAGGGACACAACGAAAAATTCTTTATCATTATGATCTATGGGCTCAAAGTTCGGTAGCGTTAAGTAAAACATCGTATAGTATATGGAGAAAAATACTCAAACACTCTATTATGGTTTTCTCTCTTTTGTTTGTTTAACGACTCCTCTTTCTTTACTTTATCTAAAAAACTGTTAATTAATCAATGTTCGGAAAGTCGAGTGGAGTCACTCCAGATTTTTTCAAGTTGCAACCACATACTGACTTCAGAATACCAAATTTGAATTTCCCGCAGTTATTCGTTTTTAAGTTATGTTGGTATCTGATATACACAGAGATCAAATGCTAAAAATTTGACTTTCGTATTCAGGGCACC
Source organism: Salticus scenicus (assembly GCA_963930645.1). Lineage (NCBI taxonomy): Eukaryota > Metazoa > Arthropoda > Arachnida > Araneae > Salticidae > Salticus > Salticus scenicus. The sequence goes on along the minus strand of OZ005652.1, from coordinate 173,694,365 downwards.
TTAAAGCGAGATATTATACAAAAACGAGAGTAGAAATTCGAATTTCAAAAAATACTATATTTACAGTATGGAAATGTAAAATAAATTTTCTTTCCTGAGCAGCGTTCGTCGACATAGTGAAATGTAACAAAGCACTTCCATCAATTGTTACATTCAGTGGAAAAGAAGGTTAGCGTAATTTTGGGTAGTCCTGTATATCGTCCACAAACCATAATACACATTACGCTGTGTACTTAAATTTAGTCTTGTATAAAAAAAAACACATAACCTAAAATGAAGTACACTTCCAGCAATTTCCAAGTATAGCCCTAATATATCCAAATACTTTGGGTAGCCCTGTAAATGAATAATGAACGATTTTCATACCACCAAACAGGCTTTGTTGCGTGTAATATATATATATATATATATATATATATATATATATATACTCGTTCTATTTTGTTTAAGGCAGCTTATAGATGTTACACTGTACTTACCAGAAATTTCGCCCATAGACGTAATGCATTTGAACTCTCTTGGATGGCCCTGTACACGAACTCTTTGTTTTATCTCAACAAAAAGTTTAGTGTAGCATCTCTATATGATATTGATATTGGCAAGTTTGGTTTTCCTGCTCCTATTTGTTCTTGAGATATGCTGATAACAGACACACACACAGACCAACTTCTAAAAACATGTTTTTCAAATTCAGAGGACACCAAAACGTGTAAATATAACAAAATCTCGATTTCGAAAATTTGATCCTGAAACAATACTTTCTCTACCATATATATGGTAAGAAGAAGTAAAAATAGGAGCATGTACATGTCTTTTTATTTTGTATTATCCAGGTGTGAAAAAAGAAAGTATTGTTTTTGGATCAGATTTTCGAAACTTGTGTTTTTTATATTACATGTTTTGGTGCCCCCTGAATAATAGTAATAATCAAGTTTTTAGCTATTGATCTGTGGGTTAGAGAACCAACCCGAAACCCGAATCTAAATGAAAATTACTGATTCATCTACACATCATGCAAAACTTTTAAAATTATAAAATTAATTTCCATTGTCACACAGTTGGTAAATCAGTTGAAAAAGAATTGTAATTACTAATACGCTAAGTTAAAAGTTTAAAAATCTGAAAAATGGATTGATAATAATTTTTAACCATTTTATGTATGTTGTGTACTTTAAGTGTACAAAGAAGGGCTTCTAGTTTTGTGTTGTAGTTTCATGTTTAATGCGTATAATTTATAATAATAATAATAATAATAATTTGCTGTTTCTTTGTTAATTGCCTTTTTCCGATATGGATGTTTACTTTGCCATAATAATTTGAGTGCGCGTATATTTAGTCAAAGATTTCTGCCTATTATGATAAATTTCTTTAACTATATCCTGAAGTTGACTCGACAGTATGTTTATACAGTATGTTTACAATAGTTAGAATTATATCAAACAAATTTCTGTAAAGGTGGTCTGAAGTTGACTCGCTTAAAACTAAACCCAACCCGAAGTCGAGCCGTTGGAAAAAAAAAATTCTGTCAATCCGACCCAAAGCCGATCCAAGAGAGAGAGAGAGAGAGAGAGAGAAAATCCGACCCGCAAATGAAAAAATTTAGTCTACCAGACCCACGGATGTGGTCCGGTTCGGGTAAAATCGGGTTACCCGACCTGTTGCAGGACTCTACTATGGGTCAATATAATTCAAAAACATATATTAGCAGGAAAAGTGAATTCGGTACTCTAAATCTATATCTTATTATGATCTTACTTTCAAACTTTTTATTGAAATCAAACAGATATTTTATGTACTAAGGCATTTAAAAGAATTCAAACACATTATACACCTAATAACGAGGGGAGGGGCAGAAGACCTCACACTGAAATACGTGCCAAATAAAAGTAATTTATAAAAAAAAAAAAAAAAAAATTAAATATGAATAAAGGACTGTTAATAAAATAAAATCACCTGAAATGTGTGGTGAGAGAAAATGTGAATGGCACACCTTTTCCTTTCAAAATATTTTCCTGTTAATTTTGTTGAAGGTGCATCACATCTAATCTTTTCCATGTACATTCGTAAAAATTACGAGCCAAAATATTTTTTTCAGAAAAGGTGAAAAAGTATTTTATGAGTAACTTAATAAATTTACTTCAGTACTAAACAATATTAAATAAACTATATGGAAATTTTTACATGTGTAAGTTATTTAAAGTTATATGTACAACTACTGTAAATTCAGTGGAATTGAATTATTTATTGATATGTGTGTGTGTGTTTATTAAAGCTATATTATGTTAGGCTTTATTTATTAATTAATAAATAAAGCCTTTCTTGGTGATTAAATATGAATAAAATACTCACGCTAATTTTTATTTATATATATTGTTTTAGTTGATGGTGATACACGGATATGTGGAGATACAGAGATTTTCATTATAAAAGTAGCATTTTTCAGTTTTGTTTCTCTGCCAATAACGATGCGATTTAAGGTATACGAATTCTAGAATTCGCGATGTGAAACATTAAATTCGCCAAGCACTGGCGGCGGTAAAGTGACCCAGCAAGTGACCAAAACGCGCGGTTTTTTTTTTTTTTTTTTTTTTCGAATTAAAGTTTTTTTTTTTTTTTTTCTTTCAGCAACTACTTCATCATAATATTGTGAAAGCTTTTTACTTTCACATATTGTTATGCGAGAAGTAAACAGTTCAAAATATGCACGCCAAATAAACCAGCTGTATAAGTCTTATACTTTTTGTTATAGTAATGTTGTTTTTAAAGTAGTATATGAATATTTCTTTTATGAATATACTAAAATCTAAAATTTGATAAATTATAAATAACTGGAAATGACTATAAAAAAGGAATCATTTTTTGAGAAGGGCTCATTCAGACATTTTCGGGAGGACCTCAAGTTTTTAGCGCTGCCAATGTCCCCAAGTCTTCAAGATAAATAAACATATTAATCTGTTTTTACAATTTAAAAAATTTGCGATCGAGGGCAAAGCCGTACTCTAAAAACAATATATCTGTTTTTCCTTCCTAGCACATATAATGCGGCAAAAAGAGTTTTACAGGTGCTAGATCATTGAACATGGGAGCAATAGCAAAGCCGTACTCTAAAAACAATATATCTGTTTTCCCTTTCTAGCAGGGTTGGCAAGTTTCTTCCAAGGCGGAAAAAACCGGCCGGAAGAAATAGGTTTCTTCCAAGTGGAAGAAATGGAAGAAACTGTTTTTCTTAAAAATTTATCCTATAAATTGCAGATTTGTAAGATACAATGGATGCATTTGTCTTATAAACAACTTTAAGTAACTTTAATTATACCTATAAAAATTTAATTACATATTTAATTAATAATTATGAGATTTTTACCGAAGTGATCTTCGGTATCTGATAATCACGTTCCAAAATACTCGAAATCCAGTAAAAAAATCAATTTCAATTTAAAAAGCGTAAAGTTTTATAATTTATTATTTAGTCAATTTTATTTCTTTAACTGGTAATAAATAATAGTTTGTATCACTTGCTTATACTTTCTAATAAAACAGCTCTTAACAAACATTCAGTTAATTAAAAGAGCCAGTATTCAATAATTACTGTATTACAAAATGTCATCAAAAACTTCATTTTCCTAATACAGTACAGTGAAAAAGAAATTTACATCTCATATTTCAAATAAATTCACATTTCTCACATTTTTACTTTTTTTTAATCAAATTTTTAGCTTAATCCTTGCTTTGAAACTCAACTTGGGAGGGGGGGGGGGGGGTAACATTCTTGTATTTATTATCCTGCAATTCATACAGACTAGTGCTTAAAACAAATCACTATTACATCAATGTTTACAAAATCAATCAGTGATGAATATTATTTCCGAACTTTCAAAAATATTTAGTTTCATATTTTTTAAACATGTTTGTTTACATTTTATAGGTACCTATTATTTGAATATGCTTAAATTATTTATCATATATGAATGTGATCGATTAGTTTCATTAATATTGAAGAAATACTTTATTCTAAAATTTATTAGAAATCGTCTTTCCATTCTGATGTCTATTCTCATGAATTAATAATAACTGACTCTGTATCTGCAAAAGAAAACTGTAAACAAAGGCAATGATCTCTAATCTACAAATTCCTATAATCCGCACAACCTCTAGACAAAATTTTTGAGAGTTAGAGGGAGTTAAAAACTGTAAAACAAATTAAATGTTTTTTAGAGTAGTTCAATATTGCACTTTATTTTTCAACTTAAAATAGATAAATACAAACTATGCTTTTTTTAAAAAAAATTCTAGAGAACTTGCAGGAGAGTTTAAAAGTAGGTATATTACTTATTGATACAGTTTACCAGCTTCGAGTTTATACAAAAAATTGTATCCTTTAAAAAAAAAAATTGCAAATATTTTGGTTAATTCCGTAATTATTATCACTTGTACAGTCTGAATGTATGCTAAAATGAGATAGTATATATGCAAAAAGTTCTAAAAATATCAGCATTGAAAAGTAATTGGATTATAGTTTAGATTTGACATTATATTTATGCTTTGAGTTTATATAGTTCATAAATTTTAATTTCGAACATCTGTTTTGTCTTCTGGTTAGTTTCTTCCATTTCTTCCGGTTTCTTCCATTTCTTCCAGTTTTTTCCAGTTTCTTCCACTGTCCTGGAAGAAACTAGTTTCTTCCGGAAGAAACCCAACCCTGCTTTCTAGCACATATAATGTAGCAAAAAGAGTTTTACAGGTGCTGGATCATTGAACGTGGGAGGGAATCCGACTTAGGAATGTTTGCACGTGGTGAAACACAAAATGCTTATAGAAAATTCTATTGTAAAAAGTTTTCGATTGAAAGAAAGCAACTTAGTCTAGATTTTTCATATTTGGCTAGAATCCACTTGAGTTTGTTTTAATTTGGAGGTCATCCTCAAAAGAGATTTTATTACCTGTAATGTATAATAATGGATATGAGTCAATTATTATTTAGTTATTTAATTAAAAATTCAACGTCTGCTAAATATTTTTATTACTTGTTTATTTACAATGCGATATTTCTTATCTGTCTGCTTGCTTGATTTATAGTTATCGCGTAATATTTCTTATTATAATTGAAAAATTGGAAATAAAACATTTTTTTTTTTTTTTTTTTTTTTTTTTACTTTCTCTTACCCATATTGTTTTAGGGTCAAATTTTCGAACGTGAGTTTTTGTTACATTTACATGTTTTGAGGTCCCCTGAATCCGAAAATAATCATGTTTTTAGCGAATGGTCTGTATTTGATCAGTATATCTTAAGAACAAATAGTAGCAGAAAGTCCAAACTTGGTATTCTAAATGTGTATGATATAGGGATGCTACACTAAGCTTTGCATTGAGATAAAGCAAATGGTTCGTGTACAGGGACACCCAAGAGAATTCAAATACATTACGTCTATGGGGGAAAATGCAGGTAAGTAGAGTTTAACATCTATAGACTGCACTAAACCAAGTGAAATGAATATATATATTTTATATGCGTAAAAACATGTATCATGTAGAATATGGTAGGGAAATCATCCACTGTTCATTTACAGGGCTGCACAAAAAAATTAGATTATAGTGCGACAATAGCTGAAAATTAATACAAGTTTATTTCAAGTTACGCCGTGTATTATTACCATAGGATTATATTTAGGTGCACCATGTGGTCTGTACATAATCTTCAAATTATATACAGGTCTGCAAATGTTTAAGTGATAATCTTCTTTTTTACTGTTAGTGGAAGTGCTGTAGTATAATATTTTACTATTTCCAGGAAAGCTGGTCAGGAATTGAAATGAATTCCTCATAGACATATGGTAAATAATGGATGTTTTTGAGCTAAATATTCATCGCTGGTTTTTTGCATATTTACACGCTTTGAGGCTTTCTGATTACCGAAGTCAAGTTTTTTAACGTTTGATTTTTGTCTGTGTCTCTTTGAGTAACTAAAAAACAAATAATTTAAGAGATCCAAATGTTGTATTTTCAAGTCAATATAAGTTTGTTGCTAAAAAAGTTTGATCAAGACTGATAAGTTTCCAAGAATGTTGCATGTGAAAGTTGTCTGTATAGTTTTAAGTGAACTTTTAATTTTAATAATAGATTTAAATTCTATATAAATATAAGTGCATTAATGAAACGGGGGGGTTGAGGGGGCGGTAGCCCTCCCCTCCTCTCACACAGAACTAATTATCAAATAAAACTCTTCCGAAGCCTAATTTGAATTCTTTAGCATAGGTTTACATAACAGTACTCGTTATCTTTCCTCTTAGTCTCCAAACTTTATTTATAGTATTAAATTTCAGGGTAAGAGAAAGTCGTGTGAGTGGCACACCAGATTATTATTTTTTTTTTTAATAATTATTATTATTATTATTTATTATTATTATTATTATTATTATTATTATTTTACAATACCTCTGTATTTATTATGAAAGTTTCTTTTATTTATTATAGACAGAAATTCTAAAAAAACTTGTACTATAGCATCCTAGATGTTCTGTCGCTCTGAGTAAGAGTAAGAATCAAAATATGATAAAACAAATATTACTTTACATATTTTATTACTTAAGTCAATTAATTATTCAAATTTAGATTCTTTTTTATATTAGGTTCAAATTATGTACAATAATACATACAATAGTTATTTTCAAAAAGTATTGTAATGCATCGAATGCTGGTAATGAAAAATTAAGAATGTTGTAAGCAAATACCGTAAATTGCAAAAATAACACAAAAGTTGTTTTGATCGAAATAATTAAGTAGAGCCCTTTATCAGATTGGGGGGTTGGGGGGGAGACATAAGTGTAGTTTTCATACATCAGATTTGAACAAAACAAGTATTTTTCGAATGGTCTTTGTTTTTCGTCAAAAAAAAAAAAAAAAAAAAAAATGTAAGTTATAAATAATAATAATAAAACTTTTTAAATACATAAAATCTGCTGCGAAACTACAGTTAAAAAACGTTTAACATAATATAAACCTTTGGAGTTTTGACCAAGCCGTATGATGTACCGATGCATCAATACAACTAGTAAAATTATGTAAGGGGGGAGGGGGGCTTATAATAACTTTCATTGTTTAGAGACATCTGCAACAAAAACTATTGAACCGAAGTAAACTAAATTTCATTTGCACACTGTGGGAGACAAATGGAGATGATTTCCGCAAAGAAAAAATCTATTACCAAAAGTCGTCGATAGGGGATAATTTTGGTGTTGTTAACTCACGTATGCACTATTGAATTTGTACAATCGAGCTAAACTATGCAACATTCCTACTGCATTTGAGATTTTAGAGTTTTTGAAAACTAAATTAGACAGCATTCTAAAGAAATGTACGGAAAATGCATTATGTAAAATTTTACTAATGTTCGAATAAAAGTGCACTTGCAAAACGGAATGACATACTATGTAAACCATTTTTAGGTATTTGTTTAAAATATTCACTTATTTCGTAACAGCTCTAAATCACATAATATGTACTAGGAACGTAGCATAATCTAACTTGATTGTACAAATTCAATAGTGCATACTGAGAAGAGCTTCAAAATCTCCTCTATGGTACTAATTTTTATGGTACTGACCTGTGGTACTAATTTTTTTTCGATCTCCTCATGTCTACCACAGTCTGTATATGAAATTTGCTTTCATTTGGTTCATTAGTTTTTGCTGTAGTTGCCTTAAAACGGTGAAAGTCTTTTTTGCCACCCTGTATGTATATGCAAGAAAATACTCAAGCGAGATAAAGTACTCAATGATTGTGCAAACCCCATTGATGAACGAGGAGGATTTTTCTCTTTTTGCGATTACAACTAGTTTTACAAGGATGTACGGGGGGGGGGGGTAAAATGTACCGAAAATGGTACTGTTTTGCATACAACTCTACCAATTTTTTTTTTTTTTTTTTTTTTTAATTATGATTCTTTTTTCCAGCATTAGTCAATTTTATGTTGAAGTATACAAAATTTCAATAAGATCGGTGCATTAGTTTTAAAGAAATTGTGTGCACCTCTTTTCTGAAGGGCCTCCGGAAACCAGGACCCACCAGCTGAATTTATCAAACTTTGTTATGAAAATTTTATAAAATGTCGTTTAAATGTTGCTGTATTATATTCTCAAAATTTTGAATAAAAATTTTATTATTTTTTTATTATTATTATTATTATTAAAAAGAAGGAAAAAAAAAAAAAAATATATATATATATTTCAGCCTTCGAAACCCATGTAACACCTTAACATAAAGGGGGGGGGGGATGTTGTACAATCAAAAAAAAAAAAAAAAAAAAAAAAAAAAAACGCCATTTCCCGACTAATTTTGCCGTAAATTAACGCAGAAATATGCAGCTGGTGTCCATCAATTGGTAATAACTTACAGTTATTAATGCAGCAATTATTTTGCTTAGGGGGTCGTCTGCATATTAAAGCTTGCATCAACTTCATTTATTCGAAGAGTAACACCCATTTTATGACTCCATATTCGAATTCATAGGGTCAAGAGGTTCGGAAAAAGATGCATTTTATATATTTTAAATTAATTCTTGATAGAGTTACGAGCGAAAATGTGTTAGGGTAAATCCCTATATCTAAAGAATTAAATTAATTATCAAACAGAAAAATATTATATCCATTCAAATAATAAGCGGAAAAGAAGTATGACAATTTTAAATATAAAATAAAGTAATTCTAATTAAGAAATGATGGGTGCATCTAAACTTACTTGAATAACTATTTTAAATCATTTGTATAGAAAGTTAAAAATGACACATGATAACAAGTGACAGCCCCCTAAGAGCAATAAAAATTGAACTATCACTGTAACTCGAAAAATAATGATAAGAATGAGCTGTAAATTTGGTGTCAAATTCATAAAATTAATGTGTCATAATTCATAATTTTTTAAAAATATTTATTGATAATTTTTATATTTCAAAAGATGTTTTTTAATCAAAAGTATGGAATCAAAAGTCACTTCATTCTAACGTATAAAAAAAAAAGTTAAATTTGAATATATTTGGAAGATATTAATTTTAAATTTGAATATATTTAGGAGATATTAATTAATGTTTGTCACATTCATTTAACATTAGCATCCCCATATTTTGACAAATTATAACTCTGTGAGAAATTGAGAGAAATATATAAACTATACCATTTTCCTGACTGATTTGATCCGATAAAGCCTAAAATGGGGGTTTCCATTGAGGGGGAAAAAAAAAGGAAACTGTTGCCGTAGACGACCCCCTAAGCACAACCTAACTATTCCGTTATAAGCTAGGCGTTATTACTAATCAATCGGCACCAGCTGCCTGTTTAATAATTTGTGGCAAAATAAATCAGCGCGGGGGGGGGGGGGGCTTTTTTGACTGTACAATAAAAATTGCCTGGTGTACAAAAAATATATTTTAATATTTCTAATGTACTAATATTAATATACATCTGCTTGAATTTGGAACCTCGATTTTGCTAAGAAATGGGGATAATACACGAAAAAGTTGGAAAGATAAATTATTTTTTAACCAAATTAACTAACATAAATTACTTTTATTTATCAACAGATTAAATAAAAACATAATGCATTGAATACCAGTGTTAGTATGGTTTCGTAAACGTTGTCCAAAACAGAGCATGTTTACATGCAAAATACCGACTTTAGTGAAAAAATTATCATTTATTTTCATAGCTGTGTGATTTTTGATTAGGATAGAATTGTGGTAATAATATTATTGTTGACCTTTATGAAATTGTATAAAGATGACTTCTCTAAATATAGCTAGAAAACCATGTGAAATTTTACAATTTGTGTTATGGTTAAAAATGCATTTATTGCATTCAGTTGCTTTTAAAATATATAATAGATAAAAAAAAAAAAAAAAAAAATCGCAATTGAAAGTTGTGTAAATGGGTTTCAAACAATAATACCATTGAAAAATCCTCTATGTAAAAACAAATATATAAATAAAAGTAGTAAAATCGTAATTCGAAGAAATATATAACTTTCTGATATTTAATGAAAATCTATAAAATTGTGCATTAATTTTATTTTTACCGTGCAATATAAATAAAGATTTCTTTTTTTTTTTTTTTTAAATCTTTTTTTCTAAAATTCTAAGTAAAATATTTTTCGTTCTTAATCACTCAAAGTAAATTAAATTAATCTTCTTCTCCCCACCCCACCCCTCCCTGACAAAAAGTAATATAAATAATCATATTACAGTCTGGTAATTTTATTTTTCATTTGTCTCATGACAAATAACGTGAAATTTAATTATGTGCGAAAATTTTGTTAAACTTCCTCATCTTATTGAGATTTATGTGTTTTTTAGGATTCTCAGGCGCTTTGTTTCACCACATTTATATTTAGTTTTTCAATCGTGATGAAATCATACACGAATTTAATTCGTCACATGAGTAGGATGGAGTAACATGGTTTGATTAGGTAATCAATCGTAGTTTTCACTTATGCGTCATCAGCTGTCTATCGTGTATTTTTAAAGATGAATATATTGCTTTTCGTATCTCGCCTACATGGATAGACGAGCATGAATTTGGAATATGTTCACGTCCACTTCTCAAATGGAGTTTTCTTGGATTCCTGCTGCTTGGATTAAATGATGATGAATTTGATGGGTTTAAAAATTTATGATAGTCGTGGTGATATCGAGGCTTCCATCCCCAAAAGTCAGTCTTAACACAAAATAATTCTCTGTGATAAATCTTAAGTTTTTTTTTTTTTTTTTTTTTTTTTTTTTTTTAACAATTCAGGCGCGTACTTTTGGTTTTTATTTTGCTGCAATTGTTATAAATGTATTTCCTTCGGGAGATATTTTTCAATAATGAAGTGATCATGATTTAGTTTTTGGTAAAAAGTTTAACGCGTTTTTGAAAAAACTGGTAAATCCACGTGTTTCCATCTATCAAATCGTTTATGCTACTGATTAGATGCATTTTCTTTTGAAATTATTTACATAAGAATTTTTGCCTAAAAATAACGCTCTATATGTAGTGTGTGTGTTTCTAGATAACGTTGAAAATAGAAATTTAATTAATTTTAACCGTAAAAATATTATATAAATGCATATATTATAATAATAATAATTCATCATTATAAGGATCAAACACCAAGAAGGAAAACTGAATTAATAAATAAAAAACTACATACGGAAATGAAGCATTTTACAGCAAAAGGTGTTGAAAAGATAAATAAATATAGAAAAATAACTTCGAAATTTTCCAAAATTCTGCTATATATTTATCAAGGGCAATTTTAGCTGGAGAGTAGTAAAAATTGAGTTGTTTCTGAGACAGCGATATATGAGATCTTATAAAATCACTATCATTGTCCCACAGCTATACGCATTTGTCGATAAGTGCATTTACATTATTTTGATAAGAACTGTGATGAATGATATTGGTCATTTTCAAATAAATATACAGCTTATTAATTTTAAATTTATTCAGCAATCTTTGCACGAATATGATGAATTGGGTATACAAAAATATGTTAGTAGTGAAAAAAATTTTTTTTTTTTTTTACAGTTTTTCATATTCTTTTCGCAGGTTTGTACGGATGCCTTTCATTAGTGATTTGACGGTCTCTTTTGGGACCCCCTTGATAGCTTTTTCGATCAAACGAGTGAAATGTTCTTTGCTGGTATCACATTTCTTTGAGGATCTTATTTTTTTTTTTTTTTTTTTTTTTTTTTTTTCCAATAGAGCTCAATATCTTTCAATGGGTCGACACTGTGGGACATTTGATGGGTTTATGGTTTTTGGCACGAAATTGATGGAATTTTGTTTCAAAAAATTTGTTGCACTTTTTGAATAATGAGCTGTGGCTAAATCGATCCAAATATTGTAGGCATATCGTGTTTGTTTAAAAAAATGCAGCAAACGCTTCATGAAGCATTCATTTACATAAATTTATGATCAATTGTACTTTTCGTTACAAATGGCTTACTGTTATCTCCACACTGACAAATAGCGATCCAAACAAGATATTTTTTCAATTTTTTTCCAAACTAATGGATGTCTCTGATTCAGGCAGATGTTCAAAGTTCTTTTTTGTATAATACTGAGGGCCAATAAGAGTAGAAAAGTCAGCTTTGACGTAGGTCTCATCGTCTAAAATCCAATGAAACTTATTCTTGCTTGTATATTCATACAATTTTCTAGCTTTTAGTTTTATAGATATTTTTTGTTTTTCTGTCACTTTAGGCATTTTTTATTTTTTATACGTTCTTAGGTTCAATCATTTTTTAGCCCTCTGAACGATTGATATATTTGTTCCACATTTTTTTGTCACGTCGCTGACTGACATTCCTCGATTTCGGCATACTGTTCTTTCTATATTTTTGTCAAGTTAAATATCATGAGCTCCAAATTTTTTTTTTTACAACGAGATTTCCTTTTTGTTGTTGATGTTTCATTAAATCTAATTAATACTCTATTTATAGTACTTTTGGGGATTTTTAAGTTTATAGCAATGTTATGTCATGGTTTCTGTGGATTCTTTAAGAATTCGGCAACAATCCTTTCTCTTCGTTCATCTTCATTCATTTCTTTGTCTCAAACTACTGTAATTTATAGTATAAATATCATGAACATGTATTCTTCAAAGTTGATACATGAAAAAGAAATTTGTTTTAGATGCATAGACGTAGAAATAAATTAATTGTGCATTTTCTAAATTGGCCAATATCATTCGTCACAGTCCTTATTTCGTGATGCAATTCAGGGTGAAAAAAATGTTGCGTCCATCACAGTAAGCAAGCCATAGCCCGGCTAACAAATTCTTATGCCCGAGGCACTTTCAATTTTTGTGTTTCCTTAAAATGAATGTAATTGCAAAAACTGTTAGATACATAATGAGTAGAGAACAGGGGAATTGACTTTTATAAAAATTTGAAGAAAAGTACTCTAGTCAAGTTTATTGACTAAAATAAATAAACAAATCCATTTTTTTTAAAGTATGTTTCTCTTTTGATACAATTTTCAATAGGTAAAAACAGGCCAACTGAAAAATTTATTCGCAAAAATTTGAATCTCTTTCTGATTTTGCCCCCCCCCCCCCCCCCCACCAATATAAATTATTCGTCAGCCAAACGACAGATTTTAATAATAATAATAATAATAATAATGTGAAACTCAGCTTAATAAAAATAAAACCTTAGAGATTTAAACCAGGTATGTGGAACTGTCAGTAAAATTTTATTCCACTGCGGAATTTTGTGTCCAGGGCACAGGCACTGAGTGCCCGTGAAAAGCAAGCTAAATGCTCCAGAATAAGCTGTAACAAACAACGGATAATCGACAATGAATTACAAAAAACAAGAATTTTGTAAGCAGATCAGTGTTGCCAGATTTGGGGACTTTTTTATTCAACTCTCACCAATAATTTTGAGAAGTGATATTTGTTATACATAATAGACGTTTATCTTTCGAAGTGCTTAGGCAACCGTTACAATTAAAATTTAGCGGCGGGGGTTGAATAAAAAAGTCCCCAAATCTGGCAACACTGAAGCAGATACAGTGAACTGCAGTAATATGCAACAGTTGTTTTGGCTCGAAATAAAAGTCTTGAAATTTATGCTCGCATTGATATAGAAATGTTCATGAATTCTTTTGTATTTCCAATTTTTAAAAAAGTAATAGTTAAATCTTTTCATATAAACATGTGATAATTAACGATTTTTTAGTAAAAACCTTTATTATTTATGATTGAATAGGTAACAAACTGAGATGTGGCTACGACCTTTTTTTACTTTCTCTTACCCATATATATGGTAGAAAAAGTATTGTTTTGGGGTCAAATTTTCCAAATCGATGTTTTGCTATATTTATACGTTTCGAAATCCCCTGAATCTGGAAATCGTATTTTTAGAAGTTGGTCTGTGTGTGTGTCTGCTATCAGCATATCTCAAGAATAAATAGTAGCAGAAAGTCCAAACTCGGTATTCTAAATCTGTATCATATAGGGATGCTATATTGATAATTTCGTTAAGATGAAGTAAATGGTTCGTGTACTGAGACATCCAAGAGAATTCAAATACATTACGTTTATAGGTAAAATTTTGGTAAATGCAGCTTAACATCTTTACACCACATTAAACAAAATAAATTGAACGTGTAATTTTTATATGCATAAATGCATGTTATGATATAGAAATCATTTACCATTCGTGTACAGGGCCACTCAAAAGAACTAGAATATAGTGGGACAATGCTTAGAAATTGTTAAAATTGCATTTCACGTTGTGCTGTGTAGGAGTACACAATATGATGTGTACATAATTTATAAAAGACATACAGGTTTACGAATAATTAAGTAAAAACATTCTTTTTTTATCAAATGTATTTGGATGGAAGTGCGTTACTATATTTTATGCTGTTCAGGAAAACAGTTAATAAGGAGTGAAAACTAACCCCTCATACGTATACGCTAAATAAAGTATTTTGAGTTTAGTTTTCAGCACTTGTTTTTCGTATAATTACCCGTTTTGAGATTCCCTGAATACTAAAGTTTTAAATGGTTAATCTTTGTGTATTGTCTGTTATTAGCATAACTTAACAAATATTTCCTGGCAATTCAAATGTATTTTGAAGTTGACATGAGACTGCTACTTTAAAATGTTTGAAGGAGTGGTATGGATGAAAGTTGTCTGACTTATTTGGAATAAACTTTAAAATTTAATAACAGCCTTTAATTCTGTATAAATGTAGGTACTATATTCAAACGGGAGGTGTCTCTGCCTAGAATCATTTGTCAAATAAAACTATTCCTAAACCCAGTTTGAAATGTTGTAAACGTAGGTTTATATACAGTATTTGTTATCTTACCCTTTAATCTGCAATTTGTTTTTATAGTATTTCAATGCAGGGTAAGAGGAAGTCGCATAAGTGCAACACCAAATTATTTATTTTATTAAACTTGCGTATTTAAAAATTATACGAGTTTTCTTTCAAGAGCCCTGATTTTTTATAAAATTGGAGTATTTCTAGTGTTAAAAATCATGCCAAATTTAAGTAAAAACGCGTAAACGTCTAATTGTTTTAGTTTGTGAACTGAAATATTATATTTTATTACAACTGTAGAAAAAATGACATCGTTTTCTGTTTCATTTAACTGTAGCTGGTACAAGGCTTTGCAATAAAGTAAAAGGAGAAATGGAATATTTTTTCATTACTTTTCGATCAAAGTAAAGGAAAAAGAAAAAAACTATTTAGAAAAATTCTAAAGACGAAAATATCGATTTTTGAAAGAAAATATCAATTTTCATTTGTAAACGAAAAACATTTTATGAAAACTGCACCACAGTGATGTATTTTCATTGCGATTCAGTTTTGATTTCGACCTTTTTGATATTAAAATCCATCACAATTTTATTTTTAATGTAAAAGAGTGAATAAATGTTTGGCTTTTGTAATAGTGTTGCAGTAAATCAAGTAAAATATTGGCTTCGTTCTATTTAGTGTCGACAAATTTCACTAAATAAGCTCTGCAAGATTTTTTAATAACAAACGGGCTTAATGAAACATTATTCATACTTGCCAGCATACTAATTGTTAAACGTCTAATTGTTTTAGTTTGTGAACTGAAATATTATATTTTATTACAACTGTAGAAAAAATGACATCGTTTTCTGTTTCATTTAACTGTAGCTGGTACAAGGCTTTGCAATAAAGTAAAAGGAGAAATGGAATATTTTTTCATTACTTTTCGATCAAAGTAAAGGAAAAAGAAAAAAACTATTTAGAAAAATTCTAAAGACGAAAATATCGATTTTTGAAAGAAAATATCAATTTTCATTTGTAAACGAAAAACATTTTATGAAAACTGCACCACAGTGATGTATTTTCATTGCGATTCAGTTTTGATTTCGACCTTTTTGATATTAAAATCCATCACAATTTTATTTTTAATGTAAAAGAGTGAATAAATGTTTGGCTTTTGTAATAGTGTTGCAGTAAATCAAGTAAAATATTGGCTTCGTTCTATTTAGTGTCGACAAATTTCACTAAATAAGCTCTGCAAGATTTTTTAATAACAAACGGGCTTAATGAAACATTATTCATACTTGCCAGCATACTAATTGTTAAACGTCTAATTGTTTTAGTTTGTGAACTGAAATATTATATTTTATTACAACTGTAGAAAAAATGACATCGTTTTCTGTTTCATTTAACTGTAGCTGGTACAAGGCTTTGCAATAAAGTAAAAGGAGAAATGGAATATTTTTTCATTACTTTTCGATCAAAGTAAAGGAAAAAGAAAAAAACTATTTAGAAAAATTCTAAAGACGAAAATATCGATTTTTGAAAGAAAATATCAATTTTCATTTGTAAACGAAAAACATTTTATGAAAACTGCACCACAGTGATGTATTTTCATTGCGATTCAGTTTTGATTTCGACCTTTTTGATATTAAAATCCATCACAATTTTATTTTTAATGTAAAAGAGTGAATAAATGTTTGGCTTTTGTAATAGTGTTGCAGTAAATCAAGTAAAATATTGGCTTCGTTCTATTTAGTGTCGACAAATTTCACTAAATAAGCTCTGCAAGATTTTTTAATAACAAACGGGCTTAATGAAACATTATTCATACTTGCCAGCATACTAATTGTTAAACGTCTAATTGTTTTAGTTTGTGAACTGAAATATTATATTTTATTACAACTGTAGAAAAAATGACATCGTTTTCTGTTTCATTTAACTGTAGCTGGTACAAGGCTTTGCAATAAAGTAAAAGGAGAAATGGAATATTTTTTCATTACTTTTCGATCAAAGTAAAGGAAAAAGAAAAAAACTATTTAGAAAAATTCTAAAGACGAAAATATCGATTTTTGAAAGAAAATATCAATTTTCATTTGTAAACGAAAAACATTTTATGAAAACTGCACCACAGTGATGTATTTTCATTGCGATTCAGTTTTGATTTCGACCTTTTTGATATTAAAATCCATCACAATTTTATTTTTAATGTAAAAGAGTGAATAAATGTTTGGCTTTTGTAATAGTGTTGCAGTAAATCAAGTAAAATATTGGCTTCGTTCTATTTAGTGTCGACAAATTTCACTAAATAAGCTCTGCAAGATTTTTTAATAACAAACGGGCTTAATGAAACATTATTCATACTTGCCAGCATACTAATTGTTAAACGTCTAATTGTTTTAGTTTGTGAACTGAAATATTATATTTTATTACAACTGTAGAAAAAATGACATCGTTTTCTGTTTCATTTAACTGTAGCTGGTACAAGGCTTTGCAATAAAGTAAAAGGAGAAATGGAATATTTTTTCATTACTTTTCGATCAAAGTAAAGGAAAAAGAAAAAAACTATTTAGAAAAATTCTAAAGACGAAAATATCGATTTTTGAAAGAAAATATCAATTTTCATTTGTAAACGAAAAACATTTTATGAAAACTGCACCACAGTGATGTATTTTCATTGCGATTCAGTTTTGATTTCGACCTTTTTGATATTAAAATCCATCACAATTTTATTTTTAATGTAAAAGAGTGAATAAATGTTTGGCTTTTGTAATAGTGTTGCAGTAAATCAAGTAAAATATTGGCTTCGTTCTATTTAGTGTCGACAAATTTCACTAAATAAGCTCTGCAAGATTTTTTAATAACAAACGGGCTTAATGAAACATTATTCATACTTGCCAGCATACTAATTAATATAACGTTGTATTGTTAGCTCCGCCTTTTTTTTTTTTTTTTTTTTTTTTTTTTTCACACCAGTATCTTTTTAGCCTATTTTTCTTCTTATTTAATCGTAATTGCATTTGCAGAATATTACTTTAAAATTTTACTGGTGTGAAAAAAAGGGCGGGACTAACAACACTACGGAATATTAATTAGGATGTTGGAAAGTATGATTATTTTACAGTTGGTCTATCAAATGTAAAACTGCAATTAAGAATAGACATTCCGCTGTGTTCTTTAAAATTTGGCACATTTTACTCACTCCGTAAAGTTAACTTCTTTTTTTTTTTTTACAAGTTTCGTCTCCCGTGCCATACAACTTTTCTGATTATTATTATTATTATTATTTCTAATTGTTACTTGAGTGTTTTCCAGAGTATTCTAGAGTATTCTTAGCTTCTATTCAGTTCAGTTGAAGCATATTCCGGCTTTTACCAAGTTACAAGTTGTATCCACGTGAATGCAGTCTCCACTACAAAGTTCGTTATGGGATAACTTTTGAATTCAAAAGTTACCCCAGGAATAGGAATTCACTGTTGACGAACTTTTTAATGGAGACTGCACTCACGTGAATGAAAAATTTGTAACTTGGTAAATGCCGGAATATGCTTCAATTGAACAGGAGCTAGGCTTCAATACTCTGAAAAACACTCAAGTATTAGAACCATAAAAATATTTGAAAATTTGTATGTCACGGAAAAGATTTTCTACTGATATGCAGCGCAAGTTTCACCGAACAATTTTCACCATGCATATGTTGACTGTTTGACCATATTTCATCAGCCGAAGACGCCTGTAATGGCGAAAATTTTTGTGATGGTGTAATTTTTCCAAAGAACCTTTATCTTAAAATGTAACTTTTTATTTTTATTTTTATACAATGACAATGTTTTTAAACATAGTGTTCTTTCCCCCCCCCCCCCCAAATTCATATTTAATATATGCTCAAGCAGTAGCGTTCTTAAGGTAAGGGTTGAGAGGGAGGGGGGGGGGGGGGGGAGGCTGAGAATCTAGACCGCCACATCAAGTTCAAAAATCGTTTTCGAATTTTAACCCACTTACGATTGAATTGAAGTTTTACATACATGTATGTTATCCACATCATCCGTTATAGCAAATTTTAATACATTTTGAAATAACATATTTTAAAATATATATATATATTTATATATATCTTATTTCCAACTTATTTTAGGAATTAAAAAAAAAAAAAGAATAGGGTTTTAATGTAATTATAGACATTACTAGTAAGATATTGCTACTAAAACAACTCTGTCTTGCAAAACCAGACTCTCTAAAATATGCAGTTCGTTTTATACATACAAGAATTAGCTGGATTCTTATTTACAATTAGCCTTTCATAAAGGTACTCCGCCATTTTATATATTGTATCCAGTTTGGCTAGACGTTATTACAGAATGCTGAATAAAATAAATTGAAAATTTCAACAGAATTTTAATTTTTGTTCTTTTCTTTTTCTTTCTTTTTCTTTTGCATTTATTTATTTACATTTAGTTCAAAACATTCTTGTATATTTTTTGGCAATTTTTGGGGAGAATTTTTTGCATTATTCAATTCACCTAATTTGAAACAGTAAAACTATATGATTTCAAACATAAACTGTTAGCTGGATGTCTCTGTCTATCTAATAGATTTAAATTTAAAGTTTTAGTAACACACAACCATCCCCACGTTATTGTACGTAATGTGTGTGTGTGTGTGTGTGTGTGTGTGTGTGTGTGTGTGTGTGTGTGTGTGTGTGTACGCGCACACGCTTTTCGTCGTAGTATTCTGCAAATCCATTTTGACATTTGATTAAATTAGGCAAAATAATAATCAAAATATGTTACTTTCCAATCTCTCTCTTTTTTTTTTTTTTTTTAACATTATATTCTTTTCATTCGCATCAAAGAAATAATCTTTTAGCAAAATATATGTATCTATTCATATGTTTTTTCAGTACTTACAAACACCCATCATTTCATGTGAATAA
This sequence comes from Salticus scenicus, assembly GCA_963930645.1. NCBI lineage: Eukaryota > Metazoa > Arthropoda > Arachnida > Araneae > Salticidae > Salticus > Salticus scenicus. Next base: position 173,674,649 of record OZ005652.1, on the reverse strand, counting down.
TTAAAAGAAAACAATTATCGTTTCATGTTTGGAATTTTCGTTTGTATTAAAAAATTAACCGCAGCAAATAATTTCGGAAGTCAAGAAAAAAACAAACTTATACTTAAAATTAGATTTTTAATTGTGATGAGAAATGGGTAATAAATAAAATCAATCTACCATGCGATTCTTGTACATGCTAGTAGTTTGTTTTCGAATAGTTTTGAAATTAATTTTTTTCTTATTAAGTTTTCTTATAAATATTAAAAAAAAAAAAAAAAAGAAGAAGAAAGAAGTTCTATTTGTATATCATTAGCATGCTTTGTCCGCTTCGCTGGTCACTCTATTTAAATGAATTAATTACAAAAAAAAAAAAAAAAAAAAAAAAAAAAAAAAACACTATTTTTATATTGTTTTATAAAAAAAAAAAAAAAAACTGTGCCACGTGTGTTAGCGTAATATATATATATATATATATATATACAGATTTACATGTGACATAAAACTTTATGAATATGTATAAATTTTTAAAGCTATAATGACGTCGAGTTTGTCAGATACATAAGCAAATTTAATTTATGATGAATTTTTATTATTTACGTGTAAATAAATCTATTTCTTTTAATATCGAAAGAAAAGTAAACATGTGAACTCTTTTGGAATCATCTTAGAATCATCTTAATATGCTTTAAAGCTAATATAAGGAGGACCTTGTTTTCATATTTTTATTGAATTAAAAAAAAAAAAAAAAAAAAAAAAAATCGAAAATTGGACTTTGAGGTGCATCAGAAAAAATTAGAACAGACCTCCATGCAAAATTCTGTACTCATACGATCAGCCGTTTGCCTACAAAGCGACGGACACACACACACAAAGATGTCTTATTTTATTATATATAAAGGATATCTATTCATTTCTGTAGTACAAACAAAAAGTAAGCTGAAATGCACGTCGTGTGTATAAATCGCCAAATGCTTCAAATTGCGTGACAATCACCTTATTCGCAAATAATTGCTAGAAAACAAAGACAACAAAAAAAAAAAAAAAAAAAAAAAAAAAAAAACATGCATTTTAGCGATTAGTCTATTTAAAATACACACACACACATATGTATATTAAATACTAGTTGGCATAGGTGGACTCTGCTCAGTTCTCCATCATATTTATGTTCTCATAAACTTCCAGTGGGAGACATATTATGATCATGCTAAAAGAAATTAATTTGATTAAAGCTTGATACAGTGACAGAATGAAATCCTCGCCTAATAGGCTATCCACCGTTCCCTTCGATATATTTATCTTATTCTAATCTATTAATGTATTTTATCAGGGTCAGTTCTGTTGTTTAGTTTTCATGCTACTATTTCCAATTCAATAATCCTCAAAATTCTTATTTATATGAAAAATTTACAATTTCGCTATGTTGATAAAATCGTAAATTACGAATAATTTACGAAATTTTCCTATTAGAATATTTGTATTCAATCATGTTCAAACAAATATCATAAATATAATTTTGAAGTTGTCTAATGTATTTATGATCCTCAAAATGGAAGTTTATGCTCAATTTTGCCTTATTCTGCCATTTTAAGTAAATCGTAAATTCCAAATAACTTACGAATTTTTTTAATTGGAAAAATCATAGTCTATGATATTCATGCCAGTATCCAAAATAATATTTAAAAATTAGTTTGACATCTTTACGATGAAAATATCCCTCAAGATTGACGTTTATGTGAAATTTTGCTCTATTATGCCATGTTAAGAAATTCGTAATTTTCCAATAACTTACGAAATTTTTATATTGGAAAATTCATAGTCATTAATATTCATGCCAGTGTCCTAAATAATATTTCAAAAGTAGTCTGACATCTTTAAGATGAAAATATCTCTCAAAATTAACGTTTATGTGAAATTTTGCCCTATACTGCCATGTTAAGAAATTCGTAGATTTCCAATAACTTGCGAAAATTTCAAAGTAGCATATTTATAGTTACTGATGTTCATTCCGGCATCAAAACGGATATTTTAAAACTGGTCCGACATTTTTACAGTAAAAAGTTTCCATTTAATGCACGTTTAAGTGAAATTTTGTCCTATTCTCCCATGTTAAGAAAATCGTAAATTTCTCATAACTTACGAAGTTTTTTAATTCGAATGTTGCAAATGAATAGGATTCTTGCCAGTATCGAAAGTAATATTTTAAAACTGATCTGACCTCTCTGCGATCATTTGTTCGTGAGATATCGTGTTAACAGACTAACAAACTAACGGACTAACACACTAACGGACTGACACACTAACACACTAACAGACACCATACAAATTTTGTCATTTTCGGATTCCTCACACCTGAAAACGTATAAAAAAGTCAAAAAACCGAGGTCGAAATTTTTCACGATTACCTAAGTTCTCCATACCTATAGTATGATGGGGAACTAATAATGTTAAAGAAATTACATTAAAAAAATTGCTCACCCGAGCATTAAATGTATTTTTCAATATTAAATACTAACTAACAAATATAATTTATAATAATATTTATACATGAATATTTAGAATATCCACAATTATAAATTATGTAAAGAAATACTTTTAAAGCTGTAATGACCGTGCAAGTTTAATTTTTCTCAAAGCTTTATAGCGATTTTATTATTAACGCGTATATTTAAAAATTTAAAAAGAAAATTAACGTGTAAAAATTTGTATTTTAGTATCATCAGCTAGATTTTAAATCTTTTTTTTTCTTTCTTTTTTTTTTTTTTTTTTTATGGCTTTTATGGGGGTTTTAATTAAAATATTGAAATTTTGAACTAAAAAGTTTATTTTACCAAAATTAATAATAGCCTATAGCACTCGGAGATAATGCAGCTTTTGATTAGTGAACTTTTTTTAAAAGTCGGTTTCGTAGTTCCAGAGATTACCCTCCACGTACAAACAAACTTTTCCTCTTTATATATTAATGCAGGTTTTATTAAAATTTTGAACTAAAAAATTTATTTTATCAAAATTAATAATAACCTGTAGCATTCAGAGATAATGTAGCTCTTGATTAGTGATTTAAAAAAAAAAAAAAAAAAAAATCGATTCAGTAGTTCCAGAAATTATCTTCCACATTATCTTCCACAAACAAACTTTTCCTCTTTCTATATTAGTATAGATAAACCTCGAAAGCTTTATTCACATTATATCTTTGTAATTTTTCTTGTGTTACTTTGCTCAAATATTTTTAGCAAATGTTTGAAATCGCTATTTATTGCATGCTGTTGCGTTCAGTGTCTTCTCCACTAAATTGTGTAAAAATTAATTTCCTACATTTGCAGAAATAAAAATAAAATCTTAATGCTCACTTTTAAGAAGAATATTTAAATTAAACTGTTCCAAGAAGCTTCAAAAGTACCAATGTGGTGAAATTTTTCTTAGCGTTTAAAGTCTTTTCCGTCATTTATGTAAGTAGTTCTTTTAAAACTTTCCTTAATAAAACTTCTAAATCTGTTTTCGCATTTGCCTTATGTCTCCAAGATACAAAAGTGCTCGTAAAAACTCATCCAATTGACGAACTTATAGATTGAAAACATCATTTTCAAAAACTTCTTTTTAAAACTTATCTTCCCTCTTAACCATTAATGGCTGCCCAGAGTTACGGATAATCTCCGTTGTTATGGAAACGATGCTCCTCCGTTTGCTCCGACAAATAAGGATAAAGAAACACATTTTCCAAACAATTTTCCCGCTTTTCCATCTTAATTTTTATTTTCTTCCCGCAGATCTTAAATTTAAGAATCTGTTGCGTTATTTGATATGGAATTTCGCCTCAAATTGTTTTCATCGCGTGTGTCATTTTTCAGCGCATTTTTTTTTTTCCCTTAAAATATTTTTTTCGTGCTATAATTAAATTCACGTCGTATGCATCTTAATATTGACGCTGTTTTTGAATTAATTGTTTGATATTTGATACTGTTTATTGTTACTATATATATATATATATATTTAACTAGATATTGGAAAATATCTAAGATTTATTTTAAAGGTGGGTTAACCATCCATAAATAAAATTCATTTCAGGCTCAATATATATATATATATATATATATATAATGTTTCTGAAAGGGTAGTAATAAAAAAAATTAAAAAAAAAAAAAAAAAAAAAAATCAGATTGAGAAGCTAGCATTAAATTGAAAACGTGGTACGTGTAAGTCAGAGTGTAAAAGATTTACTGATATCTGCTTCAATGTTTTATTACTGGATCCGTGTGATGCATTATAACTCTACCTTTTTTTTTTTTTTTTTTCCACTTAAAAAAAAGAAAAAATAAACCTTAAAATTTAGTTGCAACCAGACTTATTACAAATATTTTTCAGGCAAATGTTTCTTATTTCCTCTTGCTAAAATATGCATCTATCAATTGAGCAAAAATAATAATAAGATTTTATAATAATGAAGCTTGCAGTATATTTCATGTTATTTAAAAAAAATTCGCGTACACCTTTTTCAGGGTGGCTATCGCTCAAGGAATTAAACACATCTGAAAAGTCAGAGAATAGTCATAGAATTTCATATGAAGTCAGGAAATTTCGACTTATTCTTTGGAAATAAACGGTTTTTTGTAAGCTCTCTGTTTTTAATTGCAATATTTTCCGCTAATGTGAAATAAACAAGAGTCGGGGAAAATCTGTCTTAACTTCTCCACAAAAGAACTGTTTATTAAATAAGCTAACTTAACGTGATTTCTGTTTAATTTTGTAGCCTTTTCTGTTGATGGGCATAGGCATTCCTTTTAAAAATACTCTAACAAAGTTTAAAAAAAAAAAAAAAAAAAAAAAAAAAAAAAGTGCTTATGAATTTGTGATGTATAAAAACTTTGCAAACTAAAACCATAAATTGCAGAAACGTACTACAATTGTTGCGAGTCGGAATAATTGAGCATCATCTTTCATCTGATTCGATTATTTCAACTTGAAACAATATTGTCGCGCGTCTTTCCAATGAATGGTGTTTGTACATTTCTACTTTCCGAACACTATAGTGAGGAAAGTATTGTAATCATGTCAAAAATCCAAATTTGAGATTTTGATGTTTCTGTACGTTTCGAGGTCCCCTGAGTCCGCTTCCACTATTTTTACGATGATATATGTATGTGTGTATGTCTGTGAGTGAACACGCTTGCGTCTAAACGCTTTGTTTGAATAAGCTGAAAGTTGGTACATATTTTGTAAGTCACCATAGTACGAACCCTATAGATTTTGGTGAATCTAGCACTTATAGATTTTTTTACAGGGACACCAGGAAAAATTCTTTATCATTATGGTCTATGAGGCCAAATTTTTAAAAGTGTGATAGCGTCTAAACGCCTTATTAATCTTAGCAAAAAAATTGTACACATGTTATAGGTCACAGTTGCACCAACTGTATAGATTTTGGATTTTGGTGAATTTAGCACTTACAGTTTTTTTTACAGGGACACAAAGAAAAATTCTTTATCATTATGGCCTATGGGACCAAATTTTTGGAAGTGCGACAGCATCTAAACGTCTTATTCAATTGAGCTGAAAATTTATCTGAATATTATTAATCACTGTTGCACTAACTATAAGCATTTTGGTGAATCTAGCAGTTATAGGTTTTTACAGGGACACAACGAAAAATTCTTTATCATTATGATCTATGGGCTCAAAGTTCAGTAGCGTTAAATAAAACATCGTGTAATATATGAAGAAAAATACTCAAACACTCTATTATGGTTTTCTCTCTTTTGTTTGTTTAACAACTCCTCTTTCTTTACTTTTGCAAAACTGTTAATTACTCAATGTTCGGAAAATCGTGTGGAGTCACTCCAGATTTTTTTTATTATTATTATTATTATTATCATTATTATTAATTCTCTTTAAACATTAATGTTTCGGTGCAATTTTAGCCTCCCGGTCAAAAAATATTGTCATTATAAGTACGAAGCCTTTGTCTGCCTGTGGCATTAGTAGTTCCTGAAGGAATGAAAGTTAGAATCATGTTTTAAGTACATGGATTTTTATTTCTAAAATGATTGTACCAGTATATTTGTAAAGATTAAAATAAACTTGATCTTTTAATTATTTTTTAATATGCATAGAAAAAAGAATGTAGGATTATAAAAATATTTTAGGCGACAACGTTTTTGACCATGTGTATTATTTTGGTGGCATTTGTTGCTGGTTGCTTGTTCTTGATCTTGTACATCATAAAAGTGTGTTGCAACAACTTTATATTGTATTTATGAAAATAAAAAAAAGAATGTTCTTCCTTTTGCTAAAGTTTTCATTTCTTTTTTCTTTCTTTCTCTACCCCCCCCCCCCCTTTTAAAAAATTCCTTAACTGCATCATCTTATTTTAAAATATTTTTTTCGTGCTATAATTAAATTCATTTTATTTTTAATATAATGTTTAAGAAATGCGAGCTTAGATTGTAATAAAAAAATAAAAATAAATAAATAAAAACCATCAAGAGCCACCCTCTGAAGGCAAGCGCAGTATTTGCTTTTAGTTGTGTCCTACTTCTTGTTAACTTCATAAACACGCAGGTAGTTTTTCAGTCTCCATGGCAACATTACAATGCTCCGGAAATCTGCAAGGCCAATAGAAAGAAAAGAGAATGTGATAGAAGAACTTATTAATGCTAGAATGGAATAATTTCTGTGACATTTTTAATTAGTTATTCATTTATTTTTTTCATTTCAAAGTAATCGGATATTTAAACAATTAAATGAATGTTGTGAACTGGAAAGTTCTTTTTAAATTCAAAATGGAAGTGCATCAACGATGTATTAAATGTTATTCAAATTAAAATCTGAGATTACTAAGCATGAAATGTTTAAATTAAAATATTTCTTATAAATATTCGCCTTTGTGCAGTTATAAAGCTCTCCCCCCCCCCCTCTCTCTCTCTTTATATATATATATGTTACCGCTAAAGTGCAGAAATCAGTTAATCTGCAGATTAGCTAGGTAATCTGCACATTAACTAGGGTGATTCGTTAAAGTGAGGAAAATTGTTTTATTTCTCAAATTACCTAGGTAATCTGCGAATTACCTAGATAATCTGCACATTACCTACGAGGCACTAGTTAAAGTGAAAATAGGATATCTGGCGTTGTAATTTTACAGCACGCTGTGTTGTATTTGTTTTTTTTCATTCGGAAAAAAATAGTTTTCTTTTCTTTTTTATTTCTTTCTTTACTAATTTTAATCTGTATGTGTTTTAATTTTTATATCTTTTAAAGTTATATTTGTTTTACTTTTTATTTATTTCATCTTTTTTATTCTGTCAATATAAGTTTGAAGATGTTATGCATTTTTAATATGAAATATAATTGCTTTAATAGCTTTCAATAAATTCTATTTTATAAATGAATGTTAGAATTGTAATACAGAAACGATTTTTTTTTCAAAATAAAAATATTTAACAATTAAAAAAAAAAAAAAAAAAAGTTTTATTAACAACTTATATTGCTATTACTATTTAAAGTACTAGAAACATTAAATTACATAAAAAATAACTAGAAATATTAAATTAGACAAATCAGAAGCATTATTTAAGAAGTACTTCAAATAATTAAAACTGCTTTAGCATTTTTTAGAATGCATGAAAATTAAAATGACAGTTTTCAATGCTTTATTAAACTATATTTTGCAGCATACATATATCTTAACACTTTTTATGTGATAAACTACAACGAAATTATCTGAAAAAGCGAACAAAATCAAAAAATAAAATAAAATAAATAAATAAAAATATAATTATGATATATAAAATATGTACAGGAAACTTGAAACTGAAAGAGAGAAAAAAAAAATGTAATAAAATGCTAAAAAATGTACAAAAATTTCATATTAAGTATTTATTAAATGCCATAATATTTTTCAAAGTTAATAATTAATACATCTTTTTTTTTTTTTTTTTTTCAGTAAGTAATAGTTATTTAAATTAATTTTAAAATAAATTAGTTTTAAAAAGTTATGGTTTAATAGTTTTAGTTCGTAAGGAAATAATTACTGTAATGTAAATCTAATATTCATAATTCAAAATGGAGTTTCACGAGAGACAGCTTTTAATTAAGATTAAATTTCATTAATAAAATACAGACCCTTATCAAACTTATATTGACAGAATTAAAAAAGATAGAAATAAAATCAAAATTAAAACAATTATAACTTACTTGTTACTTTAATTTTTGTGTAGTCATAATAATAAAACTAATCATGGCTTCCATCCTCCACATTCTGCGTTCGCCGTTTATCGGTTTATCATCATAGCGTAGCGGAAGTGAAGGGGTAAAAGTTTTAGTTATGTTTGAAGGTCATTCGCGTATATGTATCACATGGCCGTTTGACGTCATAGTGAATGTATAAAAAACTAAGGCTCGAAACAAACATTTGAACTTTAACGATACTGAAACCGTTAATCTGCAGATTACCTAGTTAAAATGCGGAAAACTCTTTATACCGCACTTTAACGGGTCATTTTAGTTAATCTGCAGATTAGCTAGGTAATCTGCAGATTAACAGATTTCGCGTTTTAACGGTAACATATATATACATACGAGGTATGTTCGGAAAGTAAGTTCCGTTTTGAAAAAAAAAAAAAAAAAAAGAATATTGCATAAAAATCTACAACAATTACACTATTTTTCGACATAAGCTCCCGTGATTTTCCAGGCATTTGTCGTAGCGTGGTACAAGTTTTTGTATACCCTCTTCGTAGAATGTTGCCGCCTGTGTAGTCAAGTAAAGTAGAAAGTAACTTTCGTTTCCATGGAAACGGAGCGCATGCGCGACAGTCATTCTGTGTCAAGCAGAACGAAATGACACCATTTTGAGCTCGCTGTTGGTTGAGTGTATTCCGTACGCAACTCCGTACAGCCCCGACCTTGCTCCTAGCGACTTCGGCGCAAAATGCTGCCATTTTGTTCTCCATGACACAGAGTGACTGTCGCACATGCGCTTCGTTTCCATGGAAACGGAGCGGTGATAGTGATTGCTGTGAAACAGAGTTTTGTGTGTTTCAAGATTCATGTACAGCAAGTCAAAAGCACCCAGTGATTTTTTTTTTTTTCTCATGTGCGCTAATCATACATACACATGCATAAGAGTAATTGCTGCGAAACCGAGTTTCGTGCATTTTGAGATTCATGCACAGCGAAGTAGCGGCACCTAGGGTACCTATATTACTAGGCACCCGGTGACCCTTTTTTTTTTTTTTTATCATGTGCACGAAAGGTACATACATGCGTGAATGTGAATGTTGCTGAACCGAGTTGTTTTTTGCGTCTAACATTCATGCACAGCCAAGTACCTTAAATTTACTGTTGCATGTAAATACCGTTGTACTGGTATTGTATAGCATCTTTGGTACTTGTAATAATGTACCAATAAATAAAAAAAAATATTATAAACGATTATCAATTATAAATTTAACGCCCAGTAGCAGAATCAGTGCAGCATGGCAGCGAGTGCTGCAGATTTTTTGAAGCTCTGCAGATTAATAATTAATTTAACGTCTCAAAAATAAGTGTGAAACTAAAAAATACAAATATAACTCGCATTATATATCTGGTTTATTGTATTTGTTGTACTCTTAATTTTCTTTGTAGATGCAGATTTTACTTGTTTTATAAATTGTTAATATGTTTTGTGATACGAAACTTTGTGCTGGCATTCCCGAATCGCAGACAAATTTTGTTTTGCTGCGCTGCAAGCAGACAGAGAAAATTCTGCTACTGGGATTTAACGTATCACTTAATGTATATTTAAAATTTGGCGATCTTTGGCGGATAATACGTAAGTACTCATGAAAATACGCTTGAAAAAAATTTAGCATTACATCTTTCGTTTCCTATTTAATTTCTTTGAGATGAAGGATCGAAATTCATAACGGGGGTTTCAGGTAGCATGAGGTGTTTACATGTCCGAGCGCATTTGGTACTTTTTTAAAATGGGGGGAAGTAAGCGAGCGCAGTTGGTAGTCGTCCCTTCGCCGCTACTAACTATATTTAAAAAGAATTTTGAAATTTGCATATTACTTACTAATATAAAATATTAAAGAAATATTTAAAAAAATAAATAAATATGAAAACACTATTTATTTCATAATAATAACAAAGCAATTGATTATGAAAATTATATTTTTCATGAATTACTGAAATATAACTAACTTACTGATTAAAACTCATCCCATTTCCTTCCATATATTTATTAGAACAATTAAAAGCCATGCAACATTTCTGCATTTTCAAAATTCATGAACATTCCATTCTATTACTATTGCCGAGTTTCATACCAACAAATGGCTGATGCCAAACCTTTTTTTCGGTATCAAAAATCTTTAATCGATGACATGGGGATGATAGATCTATAAAAACTACTGTATCTATGAAAAAATATACTAAAAATCATTAGAATTCTGGTTTGAATATATATTTTATCGAACAAAGCGTAATATAGTTCAATTTATAAATGTTATAAGGAAATATAAGCTTTTATGTGAAACCTTCTATAGTGTCAAATCAAAAGTGCCAAGCATAGATACATTAATAAGACATAGATTGATCATTGGGGGGGGGGGGGGGGGAATGATTCCTTTTTACTCGGAGAAAGTCCACAATATGGCCGCTTTTCTCCGAGTGAATACACACAGATAATTTAGAAAATAAAATTTATGTACTAAAGGTGAATGAAAAACTGCAGATACAATTTCAAATTCTTTTTTTTAAACTATATTTATTAATTTAGTTAATATTTAAAGTTAAACTCTTTTTATATACTAAAACTAACATTCATTACCTACGCCGCTGCTAAGAAAAGAATTTAAAAGAATTTTGAAAATTTTATATTACTTACTATACTAATATAAATCTTAAAAAATATCACACTTTAAAAAAGTATTCCATTAAAAATCAAAACAGTTTTTATTTCATAATAATAACCAAGCAACTGATTATAAAAATTATATTTTTCATAAATTAGTCAAATATAATTCACTTTTATGATAACTTAACGCATTCCTTTTTATAAATGTATTAGAAGAATTAAAAGACTCAATATTTTGACATTTTGAATATTCTATTCTATTCTTCAACATTCTATTCTATTACAATTGCCGAGTTTCAATACCACTGTATGGCTGATGCCCAGGTCCCGACTTAGACTACCTGGAGCCCCGGGGCAAGCTTATTCTGGGGGGCCCCCTTGCAGTGGCATAAGCGGTCTTTAGGTTGCAATATTTCTGCTTATGCCTGTTTGGGGGCCCCTTCCAGAAGGGGGGCCCAGGGCAACTGCCCCGCATGCCCTGACGTTAATCAGGGCCTGCTGATGCCAAAAACTTTTTTCGGTATCAAAAATCTTTGCATGATAACAATGGGATGATAGATCTATATAAATTACTATATCTATGGCGCCAAGTCCTCTTAAGATGCAAAACGAAAGAAAACTTTGAGCAGATAAATATTTATTGAGCCCATTATCCATAATTATTATTTATACTGTTACGAAATTATGAATCTTATATATTATAACTTAAGGCTGTTTTGTTAGACCAAAATGAGAACATTTGAACATGCGTAAAAAAAATTTTGATCGATTCCGAATCGATCTTATTCCTATCATTAAAGAAACAACAACAAAAATTAAAAAAACAAAAAGGTCTGATTTTTTTTTTTTTTTTTTTTTTTTTTTTTTATAACAGATTGTCGCATCTACGGATATTTTGATAATTACTGTTATTTTGCCTTTCTTGCATTTTAACGGTACCTTTGCCTTTTTGATACATCATTTTTAAACAGTCGAAAACTGCAAAAACCATAGACCAATTATAAGAGTGGACGGAACATTCCATTATTAAAGGAATATAAGAAAAGGTGTAAACATGAAACCATGCGAATGTTGAAAAAGGTTAACTTTTTTGGCATTTATCGCGTTATTGGCAATTTTTTGTTCTGAATATAAATATTATTATTATTATTATTATTATTAAAAGATACAACAAGTAAAACTAGTGTAAAATATTACAGCTGCTGAAATTTATTTTTACCTTGTTATTAACATCAAAACATCTAACAAAGTTCAAAAGTTTTTATAACTTTGGTTTGTCTATACTCATTTTAACTCTCATAAATAATTATGGACATTTTTGAAATAATATAAGATATAATATAGTTAAACTAATTCAATTTAGATAAATAAGTATAGCAATTATAAGCATTTTATAAAAATAATTACTTAAAAAGAACGAAATATTAAAATATTAAAAAGAATCTTACCTGTGAAATAAAATCCTTTTTTTTGCATGCTTCCAGGGTTTTTAAAGTACATTTAATGGACTCTTCCCACCTGACGTCAGAGGTCACATGATAGAGGAAAAACAAATAGCAGACGAAGTCTTGTTTATCTAGAGCGATTGCTAAAATAACATATTTTCTATTCTTATTTTTGATCAATCGTATTTAATCTATGTTATTTTTTACACATCATCGTTTTTAATCAATTTTATATCATTATTCATCATCTTTTGTTTGCTGTATACATTTACAATCATCATTTAGTTTATACCTGTTATTGATGTTCATGAATACATGCTTAAATACTCTGATTTTTGGTACTTAAATCAGTGACAGTGCAATATCGTACTACGTAAATCCATTTAGACCAGTAACTAAGTTAATTAACTTGCTGTAACACCTTTATGCAATTAAATTAAATGAAAACATTTTAAAATTTCAATTTATAATCCGTAAACATTCCACAAGAAGCTATTATTTATTGCTAGATCAGTTAATGTTACAGTTACACTACAATATACAGAAATCGATTCTTATAGGTAAAAATAAATAAACACATAAAATGTTTTTTAAAAATTATTAAATTTACAAATACAATTATTCTACTATTTACAAATGCACAATATTACTTTTATTTTATTTTATATTGAATATTAAAATTTTTGTTCTTAAGAACAATATTTAATTGAATTCGATTCTGAGAATTCGATTATTCGTTTTCCTCTATCACGTGATTTAGTAGACGACGCTAGGAAAGAGCCCATTACTATTTCTTGCTATAAAATTCTTTTTAAATTCAAAACAATCTAACTTTTAAAGTGAAATAAAAATTTTAAAAAGAACTTTCAAAGAAAAAGGGAAAATATCGTCTGCTTTATAAAAAGCAGTGTTTAGAGCATGGTGAGTAAATTTCAATATTGGCCAGTTTGGCTTCCTGTAGATCAACATTCACACGACCTTTTTATGAGTTATCTTTGCCACTAAAAAAGGTTGCCATTGTCCCGTCTACTCTTATAATAGGTCTATGGCAAAAACTCAAGATTTCCTACTGAAATAAATATCCTTTTCATTTATCGCATTGGGTCAACACATCCTACAAGATAGTTCCTTGTAGGATGTGTTAATTGGGTGCGATTTTTGTCAAAAAAAAAATCTGTGAAAGGCGAAGAGACGATTTAAATTTCGAAGTCTGCGAATTCTTCTGCGAATGAAAATCAAAGAATTAAAGTGCAGTGACGAAAGTAACGATTTAATCCGACTAACCGTGATTTAAATTAGCTTAAGATAAACTTACCTTACAGGAAGTAATTTTTTCTACGAATTATGCATTATTTCATATCCACCTTCCCTTAAAAAAAAAAAAAAAATTAAAGATGTACAGACATCGAAGTCTTATAAAATGTATTATATTTGCTTTAGAAACTTCGCTATTGATGCTTTAAAAACCGATATTCAGTACAACAGAGCCTACTGCTCTATTTGATATAATAAAAGAGACTGTCTGGACTGGATAGTATTTTTATGAAATATTTGAAATTGCTTTTCGTGTATTTGCATTTTTGTTGCTAGAAAAGTATGTTTGTAGATACTTTTTCGCTAAACAAATGACTGGTCTCCCATGATCATAGATTATATTCCAATTTTTCTCACTCTGTAGGCCATCTAGGCTCGCTCTTTACTAAAAAAAAAAAAAAAAGTACAAATTTAGAGCTATGTGACTAGATCCACATGATTAGGTACAGAAATAACAAGTTACATTCATAACAGTTAAAAATATATTGAAGGATTGGGGTTAAAATGTAATAAATAAAATGCTTTGTAAGCAAATACCATAAATTTGCAAAAGTAACTCGCAACAGTTGTTTCAGGTTGAAATAATACCACGACCCTTATTTAGATGAAAAAACAAGCGAATGTGCAGCATCAAAGCGGTAACATACAGTGAAATACGTTTAATATGAAAACGCTTAACATGAAAAATTGGTTAACACGAAATGATATAGCGGTCCAGACAGTATACTATGCTATTTAATATTTTTTTTTTTTTTTTTTTTTTTTTTGCTTTAACACGAAACAAAAATCGTCTAACATGAAAAAATTCGCTTTTGATCTTCATTGGCATGTTTGTTTCAACAGAGATGCCAACATTTTAATTTATTCCAAAGCAATTTTAGACCCGCCTTTATTTCCATACCACTTTTTTCTTAAAAGTATTTTTTTTTTTCTAATTTTATCGTAGTTACATATTAAAGGAAAATAGTTTTTAAATAATGTAGTGCGAATTAAAGGCTCTGGTAAAAATGCTCCGGAATAAATTAAAATGTTGATAACTATGCTACAATATGTTTTGCCTTCGATGATCATGTTTTTACAGCACCGACAATGAGATTTTTGACATCGTTCATCATTAAAATGATTCCACTTAGATAAATTTTGATTACGAATCTGACAACTGAATCAACGATGCAGTTTCTGTCCCCTCTGCTTCAGAAATGAAGAAAATAATGATTATCCGCAGTTATTTAGATGCACATTCGAATTCAGAGATGGATAAAACAATGTATAATCTCGATAAATTTTTAAACAATATGGTGCTGAAAAAGACAGTAAAAAATATGACTCCCCCCCCCCAAAAAAAAAAAAAAAAAAATCATATTTGTACTTGATTTTTATCCTAATGGATGTAAATTAGTAGTATTTTTACATGAAAAGGAAATAATAATTGATGACAGGGAAAACATAATATTGGCCAATTTTGAACTTTTTCTTACGAATCTTTTTTACACGAAATTCTTTTAACACGAAAAAATATTTCAGTCCCCTCAGTTTCATGTTAAACGTTTTTCACTGTACTTACAAAACCGAAGAAAGTAACGAAATAAGTAAATAAAAATGAATTTCATAATAAATGTGTATTTGTTATAAAATACATAGCATTTATTAAACAAGTTAAACAAATTTAGCAAATACACAGAATAAATACCAAGCGTTTTTATTTTTTCTTAATCTGGTTACTTTCTTAATTCTTGATGCTGCACTCTTGCTTATTTTTTTCGTTTGATGAGCATCATGAACTGTTCGATTTGAAACAGTTGTTGCGAGGTTCGTACTATTATTATTAAATTACATCCACATTAAATTACCTTCATATTGCCATTCTATATGAACCGCTGATTGCGGAAAGGGGACTTGTCCAAAGTTCAAAAAGGGACAGTTCATAGATTGGCAAAAACAGATTTTTGTGTGTTTTGTAAAAATTGGATATTTGGTGACAAATCTCGTTTCTGCAATCATCGATTCATATTATCTTAACGAATAAATATGAAAGAAGAAGAAGAGACTTACAGTAGTTCTTTTTCATTAGATCACTGCTCTTCGTATCAAGAAAATTTCACGGAAAATAAAGGCTACAGTTTGTGAAAAACAAAATATAATGATATTATAAAGTTAATTAAAATTGTTTAAAAAAAAAAAAAAAAACTTTATGATGTTGCATTTTAAATTTAAACAGGGGAGAAGTACTTTTTCCTTCCTTTCTTTTCTTTTTTTTTTTTTTTTTTTTTTTTTGTGTGTGTGTGTGTATGTGCCCATGTGTATTGTGTGTCTATGTTTGTGTATATGTATTATAGTTTGAACTGAATTTCCATGTGTTAAATTTAAACCGTGTTTTGAACCGAATTGCTCATATACTGTATGTATTTTGAGCATAATACAGATATTGGATGTCAAAGAAGATGACGGTTAACACTGAAAATTGTCCCTGGTCGTGGTCCGAATACATTAGGAGTATGTGTATAAGGTAAATACACCAGTGTTCGCCACCCTCACAAAAGACGTGTTAAAATAAACGTTAAAAACATCTGTGAATTAGAATCCGCCAGCGCTAGATTCCCTAGAACCGAAAAATCTAGCTCGGGCCGATTTAAATTCATAGATGTTAATTAACGGTTATTTTAATATATCTTTTGTGAGGGTGGCGAACATTGGTGTCTTTATCTCATACATGGTGTGTTGTAAAGCTTAATCTGAGTCGTGACGTTATGTAAGCGCCCCTGCATAACCTAATTTTGAGTACCCGTAAAACCTTAATCTAATTTCTTTTCGTAGCAATCGAAATGTAATGATGAAAGTATAAGCAAATATTTGAACAGTTTCATTGCCATGAAACAATAATAATCATCAATTTATAATATTTTCTGTGTCTAGCTCGTCTTTCAAAAGAGTACAGGTTATTGCCTTTTGAATATTAACTCAAATCAATGAAGGAATTGTAGCAAGTGTATAAACATCGTGGCATGCATAAAATATCGCATGAACAAATAATACGCCATTGTACAATAGTTAAGTGGGAAATTGTTTTTCAAACGTGTTAATCCTAAGAAATTATTTAAATACCAACAGTAAGATTCAAGAGTTAAAAATATTGAGAAAAATGAAATCACTTCTTTATATCTGTTTGGTAAACATGAATAAAGGAAATAAATTATTTATCGGAATACACTGCTAAAAATTCTAAATGATGTCATTAAAATACGTATGCACGATTTAAAAACACGTCTGTTCGTTACGACTTATTGAAACTCCGTTCTTATTTACTGTGAGAGAAAAGGGTTCCTCACAGTGTATTTCCAGGATTTATGCTTTTGGCAAATATGTACTTGATAATTGTTTTCTCCTCATTATCTCCAGAAACACGCATGCATATACTCTAAAATAATACTAGTATAATAAAAACATTAAATTGATTGTTTTAATGTTAAAATTCTCTCTCTCTCCCTCTCTCTATTGTTTAAAGGAGGAGGACATATTTTATTTATTTATTTATTTGTCTCTTAGAACAACTTAATATTGCTTTACGGCCTGTGGACAAAAATGCATTTTTTAAGGATATTAAGCAAAGCTATTTCTGCGAAATGGAATTTACCTGGAAAAGGAGAGTACATTAAAATATTTCCGCTCTGAATGTCAAAAATATTTGAGTAGTTTCTTTTTTCCCCTTTTTTCCTTACTGGTTGCTATGTGAACATTTTGCTTTTCTTTCTTTTTATTATAATAACTGTTATTCAATTTGTTTATTTTCCATGAAATAGAAATCGAAGGGCAATAACAGATGACAGGTTTATTAGAATTAAATGCTGTCATAGAATTTATTACTTTTTTACCATTTTAAGATAGGTTGGAACACATTTTCTGTGTATTCCTTACAAAGAAAAGACAACATTTTTTTAAACTTCAGATGCCGAAACATATGCTTTTTATGGCATCCATTTTACGGGGGGGGGGGGATGAACCTAGTGCATTATGCGCTTGGGAATTGGTATTAAAATTTCTTTAGGATTAAATAGTTGTATTTTGGAAATGTTATACCCTGTGTTCTGATAGTAACTTTAACCCGTTAACGCCCGAATTAATTTCGCAAAATATTATTAGCTGATCATTTCACTTCTAAATTAATATAGACAGCCGACAGTAAAATATATTAACTTAAACAATTCTTCTGATAGTCTTAAATTGAAAGACTATCCTCATTTATTGGCGTTTAGTGTTCTAGCGAGAAAACTTCGAGATAAGAAGACTTTGAGATAACAGATTAATTTCCTATTATATATTGACAAAGATCTCGAAAGTAAAGTATTATAATATATATTATTATTCAACTTGATTTAAGTTAGTATGCCTGCGCAAAAAGTAAATATATGTGCGACGAATGCAAAATCATAAAATGACTATCCAAATTATGAAATAATAATTAATAGTAGGCGCTATAAACTGTCACAAAAAAGCTGAAGTCATTCCAAGAAACCACAAAAATATACGTGCCATTTTATTAGCTGTCTTCAAATGAGGACACGGGGGGGGGGGGGGCTAACGAATTAAATTAGTAATATAAAATTTAACTAAATTCATATTAAATCTCTAAAATTAAATTTATACATTATATTAACTTTATACTGTTATTATATACTATATTTTTCTTAATTTATTTCATAAATAACAATAACTAGGATTAATCGGTAGAGTAATCGTTATTCATTTATATTCGTAAATGTGTCCGTTTTATAACAAAATTATTATGTGACTGACATTTTCCCATTACAAAACTTGTTTAAATTTTAAAAGATTTTTTTTTAAATAAGATTCTATGAACATGGAATTAAATATAATCAATGTAAATCGCTTATGGAGATGTTTGAGTAAAATATGGTGTCCAATTACATTAGATAGCATGTTAAAAAGGATTAATAACCCTATAGGAAGGGGAGGGTTTATATTTAAGTTTAACACAAGATTACCTAATTCCTTAATTTTTGATGATGAGTTAGCTTAAAGAAATGTTATTAATATATTGCTGTGATTTATCTGCTATACATACAAATATATATATTTAAAATAAATATTAATATGATTATTATTTTAATAAGATTTATTTTTATTTTTTTTTTCACTTTTTTATTTATTTATTTAGTTTCAATCATAAAAACATATTTTATATACTTCAATTTTTTTTTCTTTCTCATTTTCAGAAGATAATCTTCGCAGAATTCGCGACATCCATGAGGGTATTCAGAAACTCCGAGAGTTGAATACAAAGCAGATTGTGGTTCATGTGAGTATTTTCTTTCTTTTCTTTTCTCTTTCTTTTTACTCTCTTAGGTTTTATACCATGTCTACGTATATTGTATTTTCACCACTCTACAGCAAGAAAATGGCAGCGCAGTCAATTCTTCTTTTATGTCTGTTTTCGAAAACAAATTTTAAGGGAGCAGCTGATATTTTGTTATGAATTATTTATTTGAACTTTTTTTGAAAGGTGCCTTTCACAAAATATCGCAGAAAAGTTTGTAAATTTAGTTTTGATACAATTCTAGGTCAATTTGAGTGCTATGTATTTGAATTTTGATGAACTCTTGGGAAATTTCTAAAGTCTGTTTTGTGTGCGTTTGTTTAAGATTAACTTTTTATCTCGTAGTTACGTGTTGATATCTTTTCACAAAAGGGAGTAGATAGATAAAACGTAAAGGGTAATTTTACATTCTGTTATTATTAAACAATAATTTTATATGATTTCTATCCATTAAAGATTCATTTCACAGGCCATAAGTAATTCTAATAAATTCAAAGTATTTCATTCATCCAAGATAACTTATTTATCGCACCGATTTTTTTCCTATAGAAATGTATATATATAATCTTTAGATTATTATTTGTATTATTTTTAATTGACCAATTCTTAAAATACAATTTGGAAACATCATTGTTGCAATTAAAATAGCAAACGTTTCACGCATTTTGTTCTCTGTATTTTTTCCCACATTCGCTGGGACAAAAACTCAATGTCATTTTGTAGGTTTATTTTCTCTCTCTCTCTTTTTAATGTATGTGTTAATGCGACTACAGCGTTTCTAGCACAAATATTATAAACTAATAAAAAGAGAAAAATTTTATTTAAACAAATATTGTGAATTTTCCTATTTTGTTGAAATTTGGTATAAAAAATAAAAAGTATGGTAGATATCTGTATGTGTGTGTAAAATATGGAAAAACAATGGAGTAATGTGTATTATTCAATATTATAAAACGCGTCTATTAAACACGTTCAATATTATAAAACACGTCTGGAATTTTTATTACGTACTGAGTATAATTTTCTAATACATAACATTTAAACAGTTAAAATGCTGTCACAAATATATTTATGTGTTTTTCTCTCCCTGTTCTTTTATGTGTACCTTTAAAATTACAGCATAAAATCCAAAATGCAAAGCTAATAATACGAGAATTTCAAATAATTTAAGTTATCATATTCAAAAAAACAATTATGTTCAAATGAAATTTGGTATATTTCCATTTTAAAAAAAATCCATTAATAAAACTATTTTATTTTATTTTATTTATTTTTTATACATATATAGTAGAGCCGCGGTTATCCGAGTCCCGATTAATCGAGTTCCGGGTTAACCAAGGTAATCTCAAAAAAGCCCATGCCCCGGAGCACGAGCAGGCGTTGCTTTTGAAAAATGGCGTTGATAACTTTGACAAATTTTACAATACATCACTGTAGTTTGTAACTTATATATGTATGTATTGAATTGCATTTTTAACTGACTACATTTAAATATGTAATATATGTATTATTTTACTTAATTGACTACGTTTTCATTCGTTTTAATCTTTGCATGTTTCCCCTCCAAATTAGGGCAGAGTCTGTGTTATCCGAGTTTTCGGTTATCCGAGGTGTTCTGAGTCCGCATTATCTCGGATAACCAAGGTTCTACTGTACTTACAATTTATAATTACTCTGTAAGATGCAAGAAATATATTTTAAATACCGACCTTATCAGAGATTGATTCAGAGCTAACATTACTTAATGAAACATATTTAATAAAACCTTTTATTTTTATTTTGTTTATAATATATACGTACAATTTGTCCCTTATTGTATTTTGAAGAAAAGTACATTCATCGCCTAGAACCTGTCTGTTTCTTTACGAACTGCAACAAGAAAGTTAACATTCTCGTAACAATATTTATCTTTTATAAAAATGGATAATTAAAACTCGGATCGACTCTTGAACGTATTGCCAGTCTTTTACAAGATGCGATATACTACTGATTTCTTTTTAATTAAACTTTAATCAGTAATTAATTTTCATACTTTTCAGGCTGAAACTTTATTCTCCATCCCACTGTTTTGCGATAAATGCGATTATTAAATCTCCTGATAGAGGAATGTTCGTGATAAATACGTTTTGCTTTACCCTCATCATTATCATGCTAATGGATTTATTATCATGCTATTCCTTTCTCCAATGCAAGCTTTAACTTTTGCATAAAACAGCCGGAAAGTGCTTCATTTAACAGCTGCGCCGTTCTTTGTAAATAAGACGAAAAAAAGAATTTTTTTTGAACAAACTCTTTCTAATGTAAAATTATTGGCAATGCAATTTCAAACTATAAATTTTTTGAAAGTACTTAAAAAAAGAAAAATGATAATACTCTTTTATTGTAGGTTTTGTGATGTTTTTCACGAATGTTAGACGCCAGCTGCGCTTTATTTCTTTGCTCAATTACATGCTTCATTTTAAGACCGTAGTTTTGTTCGATATTCATCGTTCTCTGTTAACATTGGATTTCTGTTAATTTAACTTTCATTTTTATGGTAACGTTTCTTTTCCCCGTGGAGATGAACTCATTATTTTTATGTGGTTATTGCACTCATACTGTGTTTCACACAAAGTAAAAGTGCCTTTGCTTAAGATGATTAGAAACATAAATATGCTTCCTTCAGGCATGCATCTCTGAAAAAATTACCCTTCATTACTCCCTCTTATCCATATTTTTTTTTTGGGTCGAATTTTTCAAAACTGAGATTTTCATGTATTTACATGTTTTGAGATGACCGGAATCCGAAAATCAGGTTTTTAGCGGTTGGCCTGTCTGTATGTTTGAGATCAGCATATCTCAAGAACAAATATTAGCAAAAAGTCCAAACTCGGTATTTTAAATCTGTATCGTATGATGGAGTATTCGAAAATTTTCGCTGAGATTTGACAAATGTTTTGTGTACAGGCACATACAAACGTACACTAATACCCTTACATCTACTGGAGAAACTACAGGTGGGTACAGTCTATCATCTTCAGAGTACATTAAAAAAATGAAATTAATATCTATATATATTTATTTATATGCATGCACAAAAGCGTGTTTAATATAGGATATGGTACAATAAGTATTTATGCTTTATTTAGGACCTCACAAAAGAATTCTGATATACAAGTGCCGTATTTAAAAAAAGCTTAAAGTGCATTTGAAGTTCTTTTATAAATTATTTATTAGTGCCAGGATAGTTGTTTGTTTCGTTTTATTAGAAAGCCAGATGTCAAATAAGCAGAGAATTAGCCATTCTTTAATAAGTATTTCTGGCCAAGATGGCAAACTTTCTCGTTTCCTTTAATATATTACAATCCAAATCTTTATAGGCAACAAAACATTCAATGACTTTATTCAATAATTGACTGGGGATAATATATACATATTATATACATATATACAATCAATAATTATTTGCGTAATTTATTTATTTTTTATTTATTTTATTTTATTTTATTTTATTTTTGTACTTATATTTTAGATTTTCTCCAAACTGGGTGAAAATTCATCTTTCATTTTTAACTCTAATTTCTCATTATAAAAAGATATTGATATGTTTTTTCCCAATACAATTTATCTTGTTTGGTAGGTCCAACTTCCCCTTTCAGCGATAAAATCACAGGCACCCTCAGTACTTCAATAATAATCTCTGTGAGATTCTTAGTTTATAAAAATACTTTCTGAAACTACTACACTTGACAAAAACCAATTTCGTACGATTGTATTTCATGCCAGTACTTAAAATTACCTTATAAATTCGTTTATTTCCTATTCGAGTTATCATTCTTAATCGTATGCAGATTATCACAGTCTGACAACTGCACTAATCGTTTTCTCAGAAGAAGCTTTGGTTGACCAAGTTATAAGATATTTCGCTTTCTGCATCCTCTAAGAGATCAGAAATGAATTCTCACGAATTCCGTCTGTTAGTGAAAATGTCTCCCAATAAAATAGGACTGTCTCGATATCTTCCTGTAATGTGTTGTCTCCTGTGTGGCGACATTTTTAATCTTGCAGTAGCATTCCGTAAGGGTGGTGATTGTGTTGAACGTTTTTTTTTACATAGTTGTGCTTTATAAGGTTATAATATGTTATACTATGCAATTATTTCTATTTACATTCATGTTTGTTTTAACAAGAAGCATATGAACGTAGTGGTAAACTATCTTTTTCCTATTTAGTGCTGATTAAATTAACGATATATTTCCGCGATTTTGCGTGATTTTATTTTAGTAGGTTCTCACTACACGGAAATATCGCAGCTAGTAACTGCATCTAGAAATAATTTCTGTTAAAAAATACTTTTTAAATTGTCTATATATATATATATATATATATATATATATATATATATATACAAGGTCTGGCTTTTAATTTCCAGGACTCATAGAATAACTCAGAAGAAAAAAAAGTTAAACACGTAGTCATTCAATATGATTCAAAGTAATCTCCATCAGCCGTAATGCACGTCTGTGCTCGACTGTACAAATTTCGAAAAGCAGTTTTAAAGTCCTCTTTTGGAATGCTCTTTAATACTGACGTTACGGTTTTCTTGATGGCTTCGACATCCTGAAATCTTGTTCCCTTCATCGAATTTTTCAGCTTAGGAAACAGGAAAAAGTCTGCAGGTGCTAGGTCTGGAGAGTATGGTGGATGCCGCATCTCAACGACACAATGCTGGGCTAAGAATCGCTTCACAGGCGTGCGGACTGCGGCCGACCTGTGTGTGGATCATCTTCGACACTTTCTCGCCCGTCCCGAAAGCGTTTAAACCATTCAAAAGTTCTTGAGCGGGATAATGCTTCCTTGCCGTAAACTTGTTTTAACATTTCGTAGGTTTCCGCAGCTGTCTTGCCCAATTTGAAGCAAAATTTAATGTTAATTCTCTGCTCCATTTTCACTTTGACAATAGGAATTTAAGAGCTACGTTTAAATGCGCCTTTCCAAGAGAACAACTTACTTCAGAATGGCGCCGATTGCACTGCACATGCGCAAGAAAACGCTCTTCAATATGCAATCACTAGCGCCATCTTCCGGCTTTTCGTTCGCCTACAGTTACGTCAGTCCTGGAAATTAAAAGCCAGACCTTGTATATTTATTTATTATGTGCATGGAGGAACCTTTATATCTGTAAGTGTCAAAGGAATAAAAAATATAAATAATCATTTAAAAAAAAAAAAAGTTTCGAAAAGTTTAAAAAAGTCATCTTAAAAAAAATAATAAAAAGTAAGAGGTGGAACCTTCTGCTGTAAAAAATGCTTTAAGAGTTGCTACTCTCTTCCTTCATTTTACTCTATGGAAGAGGTTCTTTGTATGAACCCTTTCTTCATTTTAAAATAAATTAATAATATGCCACATCTTTTATATCACAAAGATTCTTGTATTTATCCATCTAATACTTCTACCAGTGGATTTTAATTATCTAAATCCTCCTTTCTCTTCGCAATAATCATGTAAACAAGTATGTACAAATCAGTAAGAGGTTATATGTGTTTGATTTCAATAATAATCTGTTTGAAACAAGGAAATACTCCAAAAATCCTATGTAGTAATTACACATTTAACACAATACTGATTTTTTGTCGAAGTTAACATTTTAATGTTAGCCCCCTAACTGCCCCGGGCGTGTGTATACGTTTAGCATGATCTTTTGTATTGTATTGCTACCACTGAAACTACTCACACGGCTCAGAAGTGCAATAAAATAACCTTAAAAGTGATCTTGACAGTGTTTTCGAAGGATTTACTCATTTCAGAGTTGAGAGAGAACGGTCGGTGGCACTGGGAAGAGCGAAGCTCATAATTTTGCCTCGCCATGTAAGGGGTTAGTATAGCTAAAAAGATGTTTTCGGAAGAGAAAAGGAATTATATTTTGCAAATATGGCATTAAATAAGAATAAGCCATTGAGAAGCAGAGAAGGAGAAAGAATAATAAAAACTACTGCTGCATTGGGATTAGATGAATTTGATTATTTTGTTTGTTAAAATCTAACGCATGCCTTTAACCCTTTGAGTGCTGAATACTCGCGGCCTATGCGGTCCATACGGACGGCGCGCGGTTGGCGCTGACGATTCAAGAGGGTTTATCATCGTGTCTTTAAATCAGTAACCAAAGAAACTGTATAAAACGCTATGACGACGGCTAGAAGCAATCTTCGCAAAATGGGACTTAAAGGTGTATATTCTTCAATTTAAAGTATCAAAAGTGATTAAAAATGTTTGTTTGTCAATTTCATGCAAGTAGCATTCATGTAAGTAATATTTTGTTGAAAATAAATGAGAATCAAGTTGTCTCATTCTTATCGCGGACGCGCTTTATGCGAGTGTTGCATAGTACACTGATCATTTTTGCCGGGCGCGTATTTGCGTCCATTGTCCATACTGATAACATCTGCTAAGCGCGTATTTGCGTCCATAGTCTATATTAATGACTTTCGCTGGACGCATATATGCGTCCATAGCACTCAAAGAGTTAAGTTATCATTTGTCCGTTTATTATTATTATTATTATTATAAAGGGAAAAGAGAGGGTGAAATTTTTCAAATACGATTCAATTACAAATGTACCAATAGTTATTATAAAATGTGCAAAGGTATATAATCCTTTAAAAACATTATCATTTTACAGTTCTTCAAATAATATTCACAAACTTTTACGAAGTTTTAAACTTTATTTTTCTTAGGTTTCAGATTTGAAGAATAACTAATTACTCATAATTTTCTTACGCATTTGTTTTCGTCCAATCCCTTTTTAAAATTTGTAAGAATCTTAATCAGTTTCTCACAGAACTTGGTATTCATTTTGAAATAATGAAATCATTACCTTGAACACGTAAATTCAAAACACATAATTACTTATTGTATGAACATTTACATGAGTTTAAAAAAATAAATACAGAGGCATGTTCAGCTATGTACACAAAACCCATTGTAAAATAATTTAGAGATTTAAAATAATTTAGAATTCACATGAGGTGTTGAAAATCGAACATTATTTTTCATTATTCCCCCGTAAAAAAAAAAAAAAAAAAAAAAATCTTTATATTTCTAAAATTTCTTTTTAAATTTTAAACATACTTAATGTATGAAAATGATAGATTCACCGACAGTATCTGATTCCAGAACCGATAGAATGTAAAGCAAAACTGACTAATTTCAACATCTGTTCCTTCCCTTAAGACATTTTTTAAATCTAGGTAGTATAAAATATTATGTATAAATCGTTTATAAAGGTTTGAATATCATACCTTCTCTAAATTAGTATTAGTTTTATTTTATCAATAGAGCTTTACAATTCGTAAGTTTCCTATTCTTTTATTTTACTTTGATTATACATATTGAAAAATAATAAGTGATTGAAAATATTGGATTCTCGTGAAAAGTTTCGACTTCTGATTTTCGATGAATTTATGTGTTTTGAGATGTCCCAAACACGATTCGACTATTTTTAGAATATGTCTATGCCAGTGTGTGTGTCACCGAAATTTTGTAGACACTGTATCTCACGAACCAATGGATATCTTTTAACCAGACTTAAAATCTGGTTGAATCTTTACCTACATTGGCGTTGATTAGCTTTCTGGATCTATTGTCTAACAGGTGAAACTGCTAGGCTGAGATTTTCTCTATTGTAAGGAAGGCTGTGTCTCAGCTACTATAATGTATAAATGTACTGAACTTGATATCTGAGATGGATGTTATATAAAACTATGCTGATTCAGTTTGGGTGCAGCGTCAATTTAATCTGGTTAACGGGAAGACAGTATCTCAGTTTTCATAATGTATAAATACACCAAACTTGGTATGCAAAATACATGTTATTTAAAACTATGCTGATTTATTTTTGTGCATATTGGACGACAGGTAGCGCTAATGTGCTGCAATATTTTCCGTTTACGAGAATGCTATATCTATGCTTCTATGTTACATAAATGCACCATATTGGGTATGTGAAATATATATAATAAAACATTAAGCTGATTCAATTTGAGTATATATCTGCTGAAAGATGCCACTGCTGTTGCATTCTGCGATTTTTCAGATGGCTATATCTCAAGATCTATTGTTGAAAATTGTACCAAATTACATATAATAATTGTCAATTGGAGAAGCTATGTTGATTAAATTGTTGTGCATGTCAACCAGTAGTTGGTGCTGTTGTAAAGACTGTTGTATAGACTGATATAGAATAAAATTTTATGATGATAGCTAATTAACTGCGCATTTAGTTTTTCACAAAACTAGCTGTAGTTTTTCTGTGGTAATTTGTGTTGTATTTGATAAAATCTTAAACAAAATAATTATATTTCTTAAAATTCATTGATCATTCTTTCTTTCACCTAACTGTGTCTTATGAATCAATTTGAAACAAATATGGCTGCCTAAGTGGTTTGGTACTTGATTTTTATAAAAAGTTCGTGTTGCTTCTTTGAAAGTTGTTCAGAAATTCGTTGGAAAAAAGAATCTCTCAATTTTTTTTTCTTTTATTATTCACTGTTATTTATATGCAAAACTTTGCAACAACTTTTTTTTGCTTAAAAATAACATCTCTTCAGAGCTAAAAGTATAAAATTCCTTAAAATATTTAAAACTAACTTGCCCCGTTTTCCTCTTTAAAAATAAGTTTTAAAAGTATATGAAATTTCTTTCAGTGTTACTACAGTTATTCTTTTGATTTCATTTTTTTAAATAGTTGTATAATATAATATTTTTTCAAAAGACTTTATTTGATATTTTTATCTCCCATGTCTTTAAAAACTGAATCTGTCGTTTTTAAATGAATTAATTTAAATCGCTTAAAAAAGGAAAGGACAAAAAATAGATTTTAAAAAATGGCGATTATTATTAAATTTGTAAGCCTCGGTAAAAAAAAAAAATAATAATAATATTATAGCCTAAAAACTTATTTAATTCTTTTATTATTATCTCCGTTAATCCCATTTTTATGATTTTTAAGAGAAACATCGTAGTTTTTTGCTTGTAAAAGTTAGATACATTGACATGAAATAGGCAAACAATAGACAAGTTTAGACACAACCTCCTTTTAAAAATATAGTAATTATCAGTCAAATGGGCACTATCGGTTTTTTTGTTTGTTTGTTTGTTTGTTTGTTTCGAGGCTAAAATTATCTATTGTTCTTCATCCCAAATAATTTCTTATTCTTCATTTCCCTGTGAATTTCTCCATAATATAGAAACATTTCTCTATAGAATACAAGCATCTCGATACGGAATACAAGCAATCCCCATAGAATACAAACTTGATAATAGTGCACTTTTTCCGGTAGTAGACAGTGGTCACTAGTGCTTTTATAATTTCAACGTGTATGTACCCTTGGCCTTGCTCCTCTAATAGGTTCAAGTGAGTTTCCAGGACTAGCAGCTAGGTCGAGCAGTTTTCGGGGGTCCTCTCCCTCGCTGACTTTTTTGGGCCCTTTCCCCTGTCTGCGGATCTGCTGGAAGTGGTATGGGTTTTTTCCCTTGAGGCCCCGTCGCCTGGGCTTGCCCTGGGACTCGGACGGGTCACGCCCTAAACCGTAAAGGTGGGCGGCCTCCAGTGGCGGTATTGTATGTAATAAATGAAAAATCAAAAACTGGAAAGTAAATGGTTGTTCGTTTCCAAATAAGAAAAACAATCAGTTTAATTGAGAATTTCAGTTGAAAAATGAAGCTATACCTTTCTGAATTTTGTGAGATTTATGACTTTGAAAACTGGAGTATATAACATTTTAAAGTTCATCAATGGACTTCTAAAATGAGAGGCACACAAACATAAATTCTGAAAAATATTAGTGTTCCCACACTTTTCCCTGATTATTATGCTTATTTTTTTACATTATCTAACAATATTTAACATTAAGCATTTCCAATTTTCCAATTTGGGAATAAATACGTTTTAGAAAAGTATAAAAAAAAAAAAAAAAAAAAAAATGTGAAGAATACTTCAGTTGTAAACTTTTAAAAACCTGAGCTTTATCACATAAAGTTCTAACAATATCCCTTTTTAAATTTGCTAGTTTTAAGTATCACCATAAAATCGTCTAAAAAATTGACTTGAATATCGTAATGGGGTGTTAAAGTTGGAAGTTTTATATCCTACTGTCGGTCGGTTTAAAACATCATTAATCAGGGTGTATATTTTTTCTAGTTCGTAGTTTCATGCTGGGAAATCGAAAAAGATTTTCATAATTAAATTCATTATTATTTTTCAGAATTAACTTATATCCATATAGTAAAATAACAGTATAAATTTCATTCTAAAAAATAAATTAAATTAAATTAATGTTATTTTTAATATCATTTTGAAATTATTTTTAATCGGAGAAAATGGATTGCCTTTCTTGTGTTTATGGTATATATACGTTATCTTTATGGTATATTCACGTCAGCAATGAAAGTTTCATGATCCTGAAATTCCACCTACGTTTTGATTTAGTAGTTCAAAAGTATAAAATTGTAGGTAAACATTTACAGAATTACACAAACATATACAACAAACGGATTATACACATATTTTTATTACGTATACCTTTATGCAAAACAGTACAAAGATACTAATTTTAAGATGTTCAAAATACAAACTGTCCATGTTTATTAGCATGAATTAATAAACATGGTAGAAAACTTTAATTTTAGTAATAAATTTTAGCTTATGAATTATGATAGATAAATTCAACAAATTGTATCAAAAAACTGATGTTGAAAGGTAAAGAAAGTAAGCAAACACCATAAATTGCAGAAATATGTAACAATTTGTTTCTGTTTGAAATAATTAAGCACGACCAAAACACAGCACGCTACTAAACAAAAAGGGTAAGCACCAGTGCACTGTGATGTATATATACATCCATTTTTTAGCATATTTGCATTCTACCAGGCCCTTGAAAACGTTAGAATGCAAATTATGCTTTTTTCTCATTCCAATTTCCAATATTCATTTCAATTTTTCTTTCTTTTTTGATTTGATATGGGTAGTCTTCGCTTATGATCCGAATAATTGTTTTAATACTGAAGTTAAATCATCTTTAAATTAAAAAAAAAAAAAGTCACTGATATTATTGTATTACTATATATATATATATATATATATACAGTGCCTGATTTAAGGCAGGGCATTCGGGGCATGTGCCCTGGGTCCTCACACTGAGGGGGCCTTAAAAAATTCTAACATACATAAAAAAAAAAAAAAAAAAAGTTAAAATGAAAAATTTCCAAATAGTGCTATAATGATCGTTGTTTTTAATTTTTTTGTCAATGGATCGAGGTACTATTACGCTGTTTTATAAATCGGCGAGATGATCTTTCAAGGAAACTATCAGTTCATCGAAAAATTTGAAATATTTTTGCTAAACGCAAATACAACTGCATACTACCGATACTACATTCCAAGCTCTTACTAAGGCTAACTAAGTCCGAGGCACGCACTGCAGTGCAGATGCACGGGCGCGATGTATGTTGATCTGATAGACAAGTATCGGATCTAGTTATGCCTTACTCTTACCAATAAAATGAAAAGTGAAGAGAATTTTTAGACGCGTGAATCAAAAATATGCGGTTTGTTTTGTTTGTTGTAATATTAAAGTACGAGGAAAAGGGCCCCTTGAACACGAGTGCTCTGGGCCTCCAAGTGAGTAAATCGGTCCTCAAAATATATATATAGAGAGAGAGACTGATGGATGTCTCAAAAATGACTGATGGATTTAAAAGAGAAAAAGGGGAACCCGATAAAAATGTTCAATTTGCGGTCTTTTGCATCGGAAACTAGGGAATTGCATCGCACAAATTTGCATATTTAGTTAACATTTTTACCAAAAGGTTTCGCTGCCAACGCCTTTGTGAACTATTTTCAATAGTTATATTCTTTTAAAGGAACAGGAAGAACACACCTGCGAGCATTACCAACTTTTCGGCATAGGAACCTTACCGCTGGGGAAAGAGCTAGTGATTCTAACGAAATCCTGATAGACGACCGATCTAGACGGCCAAACATGCTGGAGGGAACAGAAGAGCTACATATGTTTAATAGTAACAGTAATATATATATATATGTGTGTGTGTGTGTGTGTGTGTGTGTGTGTACATATAAAATATGTACATACAATAAATAATAATAGAAAAAATCTCTCTCTCTGTCTCGTTCGTTTATTTAACTGGCTTATATAAAATCGCAGTTTGTGTAAAGTGAGTTATAGTATAATATAAATATTTTTATTACCTGACTCAGACTTTCGTTTTTCTTACTGATTGAAACGGAATTCTTCTTAATGTTTGTAAGTGATCCTTTTATTTATTTATTATTATTATTATTTTTTTTTTTTTTTTTTTTTTTTTTTTTTCCTGAGACTGGTACCATGTACTCTATATCACCATTCTAACTTTTATTACATGTATTATGACTTACTTAGTCACTTTGTAAAAATAACGAAGTAAAGGAATTTATTATTTGTACTTTGCAGTAAATATTTATTTTCGAAGGAAATATTTTGAAGAAAACATTTTCTGGAAATTTTATGCATTTAAATAACAAATACCAGTTTAATTGCAACTTTCAAACCGCAGCAATCTTCTTTAATGGAATTTTCAGCTCACATTTATTTTTATTTATTATTTACTTGTGTCATTTATATAATTTTAAAATTGAGAATTTCATATTTAATATTTATCAAATGGTATATTTTTCGTTTTTTGATTTAAAGTAAGAAATTTCCCTCTACTTTTTTTTTACTTTCGCCTTCTTTCTTTTACTTTACTGATTTTGTTGAAAAAAAGGGTAATAATAATAATACGTCATTTAATTTTGAAGTGTTTTAATTTTGTTATTTCTCACTTTTTCAACAGTTTTAAATTACATTCCTTAAGAAGTTTTTATATATCTGGACACCTTTGAAATGCATTTGGCGGAAAACTTTCATAGTCATATAATCAGGAGTTATATTAATTAAAATTTGTCCTATTAATGAGTTTACATTTTTCTGCGCTCACCACGACAAATGCAGTTTGTGAGAGTATATAGCTGACAGTGATAATAATTTTCTATTATGCATTGAATGTGAAAATTCCGCGCGAAAAGATTTGCCTCGTGTCCAGGCGTAATAGCGTATTATTATTCAATTATGGAATTCGTGAAGCTGACTCTACAACACGGATGATATATTTTATTAAAATTTGAATGTTATTAACCTATTACTTTACAGCAGCGCAAAATTCTGTGGGGTTGCGTTCTAGTATGCAAAAAGTATTAAATTATTTTAATGAGTTTTTTTTTTTTTTTTTTTTTTTTTTTTTTTTTTTTTTAAGGACCAAAGGCCTATTTATTTATTTTAAAGAGGGAAAAAGCGTCATAACCATTTATTGTAGAGCACCTCTAATTTTGCATAGTAAAAAAAAATAGTCTATTACATAATCTGGTTTACAAATCCGTAAAACGAAAATGTCTGACAAGCAAACATTCAAAAGGTGTCTTAAAAAAATATTGTAAAAAATATGTGTGATTCATAAACACCAGAAAGTGTAAAAATTATCGGCTGAAACGAATTACAGCGGCCACAAAAAAATTGTCAAAATTAAGCATTTTTGGCGATTTAGCACTGTTAGGCGATAAGTTTGCTAGCACCGAGATTGCCGTGTACGAACAGAACCGTGTTTTGCTTCTCCGCCAAGTACTCAAAATCAATCGCCTAACAGTGTGAAATCGTCATTTCACACTATTATTTTTTTCATTTTCTGGTGTTTTATGAAGAGTAGAATCACATATATTTTTTTCAATATTTTTTGAAGACGACACCTTTTGAATGTTTCCTTGTGAGTTAAAAATAGAGATCGAGTACTATATTAAATTCTGTTGAAGAAAGAATTCTACTTTTAAATTAGTTAAATAGGTATTATTAGTACAAAATTAAATTTCATAGATATTTTTCGAACGATATATTGTATACCAATTATTAAAAATTCCTGTTGTTATAATTATGGACATGTGGCGTTAAGAATAATCTTATTACTATTAATAATTCCTATTATTTGTTCGTTAGTAGTACAAAAAGACCTAATTTCAATTATTATTATTATGACAAGTATTTATTACAACGATCTAAATTTGAAACTTTAAATCTTAGGTTTATCATTGCTGTCTTTATTATTTATTACAATGTAACCTTTCTTTTTGCATTTTATTTGTACAGTTAGAGATTTTTTTTTTCTTATTACACCTTTTCTTTTTCATTTCATCATAGATCCTTCAATTTCAAGCTTTAAATGCATCTCTTTTGAATGGTTTTTCACTTTGCATTTGCTTATTAATATTCCATCTCATTTCTAATTCTAACTCCTAGCAGTTTACGTATACTTTCAAACATTTATTTATTTTATTTGTTGAAATTTTCGATTGAAAGATGGAATTGAGTGTACATTTTCTTTTTCCTTCTTGATGAAGCGTCGTTGTTAATTATTACGAACCGAAACACTTATTGTGAAATTTTTTTTTTAACATTGTGATGTTTGTTTACAAAGTTCTTTTTCTGCATTTAAGGACTATACTTACTGATTTTACGTACTCCCCTGCTTTTGTTTTCTGTATTTAGTTATTTAAATACATGCCATATATGTAATAAATATGTACACATTTCATTGAAGTCTTTCGATCAAATTAAATATGTTGGTTTTAAGATTTTTTTTACAAGTTCTAGTTTTAATGTATAATACTTTCTAAGTAATCAATAACACGTGTAATCATAAATTAACATTTTGATTCTTTACTTCTAATCTTTCTTGTGGGAAGATACGGATAATTTTAATTATTAAAAACTATTAATTATTAATGAGACTGGGTGCGATGGAAGATGAATTTATTTTATTCACAAGACATCACAAATTATTTCATATGCAAATTTATAAGCTTTTGTGAAATCATGTCTGTGAATGCTAATACACTTTATACACTTGTCCATCAACGCTGTCTTAAGCAATACTCTGTCTTGTAAATTTAATTTTACTTCTTAATTATGGATCATGAATATTGTTAAATATTGTAGTGTTGGAGAGGTTATTATTTTGTATTTTCTTTGTGCAAATGAAAATGTTGAATTAGTCTAATATTTTCATGTTTTCTTTTCATATGTATAATTTATTAACATTTTGTATAACCAAGCCAAATAATACTCTTTTAACTATGCGCTATTAAATAGCATAAATTATTATTATTATTTTTTTTTTTTTCCCCAAATCTGACATGTTTTAATGTGAAAATTGAGTGAATTTCTACATCAAGTGGAAACACAATGCACGTGAATGTAGGTTACAAAATTGCAGCATACAATTGATGTCATTTCTGTAATATCTAAATTAAAACTTTTTCAAACAGACAGTATTTAAATCCAATAAAAATTACAGTTACTCTTAATCTCTCTATAATCTGTATCACTATATATATATATATATATATATATATATATATTTTAATACATTTCTTAATTTTTACTTCCTATGACCCATATAATGGTAGAGAATGTATTGTTTTGAGGTCAAATTTTGAAATTGAGGGTTTATATATATGTATTTACACGTTTTGAGGTCAAGCAAATGGTTATTGTTCAAGGACACCCAAGAGAATTTAAATATATTACGTCTGTGGTCGAAATTTATGGTAGGTACAGTTTAATACCTTTAAACTGCGCTAAGTGAAATGAAATGAATAAATATTTTTAGATACATAGAAGCATATTTATTATAGGATAGGATATGAAAATCATTTTTCATTCGTTTACAGGACAACAAAACAGAACTCCGATAAAATAAGACTATACTTAGAAATTCCTGAAATTGCTTTTCAAGTTGTGATAAGTATTTTTTCATATTGCGCTAAATTTAAGTATGCAATGTGATGTGTATATAATTTATGGACAATGTACAGGGTCACACAAAATTGAATTAATACACTTTTCTCTTTACTAAATTTTACCAAGTCCAGGAAAACTACTGCGTAATGATAATTAGTTTCACATACCGTATGCTAAACAAAGTAATAATTTGGATTTCAAAATTTGATGCTGATTTTTTGTTATACTTTTTTTTGAGGTCTCCTAAATGCGAGAAGCAATTGTTTAGTAGTTTATATGTATATATGTCCATTATTAGCAGCGTAAAAACAAATAATTTCTGGAAATTCAAATTGGGTGTCTGGAAGGTCATTGGGGATTGCCACTTGAAATTTTGAGCTGCAAATAAAATTTAATAATAAATTTGAAATAAACTTTTAAACATAAATTACAGCCTTATTATTATTATTATTATATTAATGGATGTATAGACGCATTCAATCGGGACTTTAAGGAGGGCTGCAGCTCTCAAAGACATACTTTCTATGCAAATACATATCTAATAAATATATATATAAACTATTTTCAAATGTTTTTAAGTTACGTTTACATTCAGAACTTACTTTCTTACTGGATAATTCATCACCATATATCAAAAAAATGTATGCTTTTTGTAAAAAATTTTTGAAGGATATTCTCAAATCAACCCGACTCGTTGAGAATTACACACAACTCGAACCCGACCTGCAGAAAATTTTTCAGTCAACTCGACCCGCAAGAAAATTAAATCAGTCAACCCGAACTGAACTCGACCCACAAAAGAAAAAAATTAGTCAATCTGTCCCGATGGTGATCGAAGATCCAAGTGTTTATAGCAAAACTACAAAAAACCTAGCAAAACAAAACATAGGAACACGTAGCATCATCTGGAAAAAGATTTGGAACTAATTATACTTTATTTCTTTAACCCGAACTTTTTACCGTAGAAGCATTGTATGGCAAAACACACTCTCATACGCGACTTATTTGATTTCATATTAAAGTTTATAATATGTCGGGACTTTTGGCCCACCCTTTTATCTACATATTCTTTCAAATATGACAGTGTCTGTTCCACTATTTTATCAATATTTGTCTGATTTCATAATTATTAGCACTATTATTTCATTAAACATGCAAATTCCGCTTTCAGAAACATTGTGTGATTCTACAGGGAAGGGAAATAACCATAATTTTAGTTTACAAACACCATTAGAGCCTTCTGGTCTTGGATTTTTTTTTTTTTTTTCCTGCGTTGTATTACTTGCAGACATTTGTTTTGCAGCAACCTTTGAAAAGATTCTAAAGCCCAAATTGATTTGTAAAATTAAAAAAAAAAAAAAAAAAAAAAAAAGAATTAATCAATTATTTTGAGAAAGACTGAATATGTAATTCATTCATTATAAAGTCTGCAGTGGTATTCTGCGGTGCTTGTTTATATTTTTCTGTTTTAAATGAAAATGGGAAAATAAGAAGTTTGTTTATTTTATCGTTTAATTTATGCTAAATAAATAACATTGATGATGAGATACTGTGAAATCGGAAATATGGTGAGATGGAGATTTAGGAATGAAATTTACGACACTCTTCATCAGATTAAAAAGGCATATTACTATATATGCAAATTGATTTTTTCCAATCTCCAGTTAGTTAAAGAGAATCATTTCCAAAAGTTTCTGTACGTACATACACATAAGTAGAATCCTTGTATTCAGTTTATGGGAGCTTAACGCACAAGTTAGCCACGTTATATTGGCATCAGTGACAAACAACCATTTCCCAGAGTTCCGTTTTATACACAGGGGGTCGATCCAGGTTTTAATTTTTGTGAAAAATAAAACTTTCCGTTTTCACAGTAATTCTATATCAAGTTTAATAGAGTTTCGTTGAACCACATATAGGCATTTATCTAAAATAATATTGAAAAGGTGGAAAAAATTTATGAAAGGGTCATTTTTATAAAACGAAATTTTTTTAAAGGACCCATATTATAAATTTGAATTTTGTCAAGGAGTCTATTTTATGAATTTAAATTTTGCTAATAGGCAGCAAAAGAGCCCCAGTTTTAGATATATCGACCCCTAATACTTAACGCTTATTTTCGACTTTAGTAATGTTTTCTTAATATTAAACAGTTTTAAAACTACTGTTAAAAAAATAACGGTACTAGATTTTAAATGAAAAATTAGAAATTATGCTGTTTGTTTTTTGTTAGGAATTGTGCTTGTTCTTCGAATACATGTTTACTCAGTAGCGTATCTAAATCTGTGATATATCGAATCGCAATCAAGTTTGTTTCTATCGCAAGTAACTAATCATTAAAGTAATTTTTTATAAGAGAAGAGTCTCTATTACTTTCCGAACACTATAGTGAGGGAAGTATTGTAATCATGTCAAAAATCCGAATTTGAGATTTTGATGTTTCTATACGTGAGTCCGTTTTCACTATTTTTGCGATGATGTATGTATGTGTGTGTGTATGTATGTGTGTATGTATGTATGTGTGTATGTATGTCTGTGAGTGAACACGCTAGCGTCTAAACGCTTTGTTTGAATAAGCTGAAAGTTGGTGCGTATATTGTAAGTCACCATAGTACGAACCCTATAGATTTTGGTGAATCTAGCACTTATAGTTTTTTTACAGGGACACCTGGAAAAATTCTTTATCATTATGGCCTATGGGTCCAAAATTTTAAAAGTGCGATAGCATCTAAACGCCTTATTCAATTGAGCAAAAAATTTATACATATATTATAGGTCACAGATACTCAATCTGTATAGATTTTGGAGAATCTAGCACTTATAGTTTTTTTTTTACAGGGACACAAAGAAAAATTCTTTATCATTATGGCCTATGGGACCAAATTTTTAAAAGTGCGATAGTATCTAAATGCCTTATTCAATTCAGCTGAAAATTTATAATCATTGTTGCCACTGTTGCACTAACTATAAGCATTTTGGTGAATCTAGCATTTATAGGTTTTTACAGGGACACAACGAAAAATTCTTTATCATTATGATCTATAGGCTCAAAGTTTAGTAGCGTTAAATAAAACATCGTGTAATATATGGAGAAAAATACTGAAACACTCTATTATGGTTTTCTCTCTTTTGTCTTTTGTTTGTTTAACAACTCCTCTTTCTTTACTTTATCTACAAAACTGTTAATTACTCAATGTTCGGAAAGTCGAGTGGAGTCACTCCAGATTTTTTTTTTTTTTTTTTTTTTTTTTTTACCCTAGATTGTTAAAATCACAGTCTAAATTAGCTTTAAAAATCCATGTCCTTTTCATATAGCACATGCAAGTATGAACCTCAGATCGTATTTAATAATTTAAAATTTTTTCATGATTTAAAAAATAATTGAAAAAAAAAAAAAAAAATCTGTTGATTAAAGACGATTAAATATAATAATAACGATAAAGTATAATTTAAAGAAAAAGTGTTTTTACTTGTAAGGCATCATAACAAAATTTTCCATTCTTTAATCATCTTACTCTCAGTTGAATTACATTTTGCTAATGACGATATGTGTATGAGTACTCAAAATATTTGTGCGGCTGATTTCATTTTTTGTTAACACTTTTCAACTGTTAATGACTTCGGTTTGTCTGTCTGTCCGCTCTCTAACTCCCGTAAATATTCATGGAATTTCTTGAAACTGTTATATGTTTTTTAAGTTCACTATCAAATGTTTCCTATTAAAAATGGAGTAAATACCACTACTGGTGGTGTACAGGGACACCCGAAAATATTCCAAAGCATTGTGTTCTAAGAGAAGTATTTCTATAAACCATATTTTTAATACCTTTACTTTACAAAACAAATCTTAATGAAATT
Organism: Salticus scenicus; assembly: GCA_963930645.1. Taxonomy (NCBI): domain Eukaryota; kingdom Metazoa; phylum Arthropoda; class Arachnida; order Araneae; family Salticidae; genus Salticus; species Salticus scenicus. The sequence continues at coordinate 173,636,021 of OZ005652.1, read as the reverse complement.
GAAATATGTTATTAAAGTTCACTATTGCACGTTCCCTATTGAAAATGGAGCAAATACCAACACTGATTTGTGTTCAGGAGCACCCAAAAGTATTCCAGAGCATTGCGTTTTATGAGAGGTATTTCTATAAACCTAATTTTAATAACTTTACTTTGCACAAATCTCAATGAAATTGAAATATGTTATTCATATGCGCAAAAGGATGCTTTTTTATATAATATTTGTATATTTAGCATTAGATTTACAGGGTCACACAAAAATATTCAATAATATTAAGGACTATTATTGGAAATTAGCTGGAACAGCATTTTCGTTTATATTAAACGTTTTTAATACTTTCTAACAATTTTTAACTGTGAATATGATTTCAATTTGTGTATCTGTCCACCTTTCAATCTATCCTTCAGCCTGCCCCCAGCGTCCTTATATGTTTTCAGAATTTTAAAAAATTGATATTTTTTATTCAAATTCATTATGGAATGTTTTCTATTTAAAATGGCATAAATAAGTTCTGTACAATTGGTTCGTGTACAGGGATACCCAAAAAAATTCAATGATTCCGTTTTAGGACAGACATTTCTATAAATCACATTTAAATAACTTTCTACTGTAAAAATCATAAAGAAATAATGTTTTACACAGAAAATGTTATAGTTAACCTTCAGATTTACAGGACTACACTAAAATATTCAGATACATTAAGGGCTGCATTTTCTTTTGCGTTAAGTATTATTAACACTTTCCAACAATGTATAAGAGTGATTATGAATAGAATTGGTCTATTTTTAGGCCTTTCAGTCCTTCTGTGTTTTCGCTGTGTGATAACGTAGGCAAAGAATATTGTAAGTTATACGATACAGAAAGTACGTACAGTTGGAAAGTGTTAATAATCAATGCATACCGCATGATTTTTCGTTCTTGTTTTATGATTTCTTTTTTATGAAGTAAAATAATAAGTTGTTCGTATATAAATGCAGACTGACATAATTTTTATTAGTACTTAAAAAATTATTTATAACCTAAAAGTATATATACATTACATCTCTTATCAACCTTTCGTGTCTGGGTTTAACGATATTTATAAAAAACCTCCTCCAGTTTTAACACTTATTCAGCAAAAGGTGTATTTTTACTACCTATGTTTATTGGTTCAGATCGTTTAGCCGTTGACAGACCAATTTCTTAGAAAGACTGTCGTGTTTATTCTTACCACAGCTGTAGAATAGAGGGCAAGAAGCAACGCAGAACATTACTTTTTTGCGCTAGTTCTCTTTTTTCTCATAACCCCTTAGGTTTAATGTGATGTAAGATGTAAGGAATATGTATGTATCTGGATTGTTCCAAGTTTATTCACCTTATGCTACATATTCTTTTTCCAGAGCACTGCAGAAACTTTTGTGTGGATTTAGTATGTTTCTTGGATTTATTTTCTTCTTAAATCGTTCTTTAAAGCTCTCTTGCGAAATTAGTGCTTTTAAAGATACATTAATTTGTTTTTTTAATATGGGAATGTCGACTTTTAAAAAATGTTCCAGTACAATTGAAAGAATTGGTATGTTTCAATTAATCACAAGACATTTAGTTTTTTTTTTTTTTTTTTTCCCCATAAAAATTTCTATGTTGTTTTAGGTTGTTTCAGCTTTTGGAAAATTATAAAATTAATACTCTTAAATAATTATAGCAAAGATGTAGCAAATTATTAATGTTTTTAAGTTTTTCAGTGTTTTTTCACGATCGCTAAGATAACTTGATTTAGACATTTCGTATTAACATACTATAATCTGTATTAAAGTGTTCCCAAAACTGCATTCTATTGAATAAATTGATATATTTATAATAAACAAAAAAAAAAACTTTCATTCCTTTTTAAGGTTTTAATTAAAAAACAAAAAAGATCATAAATATTTTGCGTTTTTCAAATTTGCATGATATTTTTAAATATTTTATATCAAGGAATTTCTATATAATTAATTTATCTTATAGTACACAGATTTAGGAACATTTTAATGCAAACTATATGTTTATATCAAAATTCTAAATTAAGTAATTTTTACAGATCGAAACTATTTAAAATATCTTTTTAAAGAAGCCTGTAAAATTATGCTATATTTTAACATGTGTATATCAGTTTGTTTTGCATTGGAGATTTTTTTTCTTTTTTTTTCATTTTATTTATTTACTTGAAAACAATCGAAAAGTTATCATTATTTTTTGCTGTTTTCTTAAAAAAAAAAACTGTAAGAAGGATATAACAAAATTTCTATGAATATTTCACAGCAATAGTTTAAAAACTGAGAAATCTTATTTTGCACGCTTATTGTCGATAAATTCAAAATTTAAATTTTCATTGCATTTACTAATAGGTTTTTATTTTTCCATGAAAATTTCATACCTTGATGATTTCTCGATGGGTGTTAGCTAGGCCTGAGGGGTGGTTGCTTTCCATGGAGAGAGTCTTTCTAAGGGGGTGATAGGGGTAATATTTATACACATTTTGGAGAAAACCACGTAAAACTCCGAACGGCTGGCCAACGCGTGCGACAACTGGTCGAACCCGGCTCTCACATGTACCAGCTTCGAGAGCAGAACCCCTCGGCCACTGGTGGAACCGATCTCTCAGTTGTGCCAGTAAGTAGCATGTTTAGATTTTGAAAATTTCAAGTAATGTGACTTATTATAGATCGAAAATTTAAATCTGATAAATTTAATCTACAAATTGTTTTGTATTAAAAATCATTCAATATTCTCAACGTGATAAGAAATATTGGTACAGTTGTAGAAAAGTAGTAGCTTATAATAAAAAATCTGGAGTGACTCCACTCGACTTTCCGAACATTGAGTAATTAACAGTTTTGTAGGTAAAGTAAAGAAAGAGGAGTTATTAAACAAACAAAAGAGAGAAAACCATAATAGAGCAGTGTTTGAGTATTTTTCTCCATATATTACCTTTGAGCCCATAGATCATAATGACAAAGACTTTTCCGTTGTGTCCCTGTAAAAACCTATAAATGCTAGATTCACCAAAATGCTTATAATTAGTGCAACAGTGATTTATAATATTCATATAAATTTTCAGCTCAATTGAATAAGGCGTTTAGATGCTATCGCACTTTTAAAAATTTGGTCCCATAGGCCATAATGATAAAGAATTTTTCTTTGTGTCCCTGTAAAAAAAACTGTAAGTGCTAAATTCACCAAAATCTATACTGTTGGTGCAACTGCGACCCATAACATGTGTACAACTTTTTTGCTCATATTAATAAAGCGTTTAGACGCTATCGCACTTTTAAAAATTTGACCCCGTAGGCCATAATAATAAAGAATTTTTCCTGGTGTCCCTGTAAAAAAAAAAACTAAGTGCAGATTCACCAAAAATCAATAGGGTTCGTACCATGGTGACTTGCAATATGCGTACCAACTTTCAGCTTATTCGAACAAAGCGTTTAGACGCTAGCGTCTTCACTCACACACATACACACATCATCGTAAAAATAGTGAAAACGGACTCACCTTGAAACATATAGAAACATCAAAATCTCAAATTCGGATTTTTGACATGATTACAATACTTTCCTCACTATAGTGTTCGGAAGGTAAAAATATACATAAAATATCGAGATTTACTATGCATTCCCGCTTCCGAAAATGCATATTTATTTTCTTAACTTATCTGTAAACTCACAAAATTCTCAGCTGTCCATCAAAGGCATCGCAGAAAATCAGATATTATATCTATAATATAAATGCAAATATTATACGCCCACTCTTTCTCGTTCTTTTTCCGCTGTATTTCCTCCCATATCCTTTTTGTGTCACTCTTTCTTTCTTTTTCTTTTTTTCTAATAATAAAAAATAATCAATGTATTAACCGTTCCATTATTATCATTTTAAAGCAAGGATTGTGTGAAATTTCATTAAGAAATAATTGTGTTTTCTTTTTATTTATTTAGTTTAGCATTTACAATTTTTATTTATTTTATATATGTTTTATTTGCATTTTACTATTAATATTAATATCATAAATATGTAAATATTTTGCATCTTGTGAATCAAACCAAAATTATGTTCAGTTCCTGCTCTGACATCGAAACTGGGTTTCAACAACTGTGTAGCAGATTTAAAATTCATAATGTCCAAGGCAATTTTATTCTCCAAAATGATTATTTCCAAAGAAAGTAAATATTAACGCTTAATTTTGTGTATTTTCCTTCTGTTAATTCGCAGCATATGATATCTTCCCCATATGTCGGTAATAAGTAAGTTAATATAAATATTTGTTACACATTTCACACAAGTATGCTCAAATTCCTTTGATTATTATTTTTTTTTTCTCTCTCTTTTGGTTTAGTATATGTTTTAAATAATATTATTTGAGGTTTTAACATAGTTTAATATTGTATTCTATAAACTATGTATACTTTATTATTATTATTATTATTATTACTATTTTATCATGCAATATAGTATTAAAATAAAATAACTTTGTAAAATTAAGCATTTTTTTTTCTTTTTTTAATAATTTGTTGCTTAATAGAACATGTATCATTTAGGTCTTGTATGTTTTTGCAGTTGCGCTTAATTTGTAAACTATGTATACTTAATTGTTATTTTTTTTTTTTTTTTTTACCATGCAATATAGTATTAAAATAAAATAACTTAGTAAAATTAAGCATTTTTTTTTCTTTTAATTTTTTTTTATTTTGTTTGCAGTTGCGCTTATTTTATAAACGATGTATACTTTATTATTATTATTATTATTATTATTATCATGCAATATAGTATTAAAATAAAATAACTGTGTAAAATTAGGCTTTTTTTTTTTTTTTTTTTTTTTTTTTTTTCTTTTTAATCGTTTGTTGCTTAATAGAACATGTATCATTTAGGTCTTGTATGTTTTCACAGTTGCGCTTAATATGTAAATATCGAAGTTAGAAAATAAAATAATTCAGTATGTGAAATATATCTACTTAATAAACGTATTTGTTATTCAATGAAGTTCAGAAAAAAGTAAACACTAAAGAATCCATTGTGATTTCATCTGCCTCTTGAGTGGATTTTCTTGAAAAACGTATGCCTTCTGTCATCATTTCACTGTGGAGAGCAAAAAGTTCTTACAGATTTTAAGTACTTTTCTTAAAAAAAAAAAATAATAATAAAAAAAATCCAGTGAAAATGATTAAGAGAGCTCCAAAATTGAACTCTGTTGCATCTATCCATTTCATCCCTTGGGGTCTAATAAAATCTGTACCTGAATAGGATTTTACTTTTCTGACAGTTTTTCTCCTGTGAAAAAATTCGCATAGAGCCATCGTCAGCTTCTTTTAGTTATTTGTAGAAATGAAATGGAAACTTTCTTCGAATGATTAGTTTTATACTGCTGTTGTAAAGTTTCCTTTCGGGAAATTTTCTAAGCTTTGTGGTATATTTAGAGAGATTTCTATAAAAATAATTAAAAGAATGAAAAAGAATTGTTGGTAAACAAAACATTTATAAAATATTTGGTTAGCCAGGAAGAGATGTCTGTGCTGTACTTGAACCTGTTGATGGAAATGAATCTTCAATGCATCGGAGTCTTTTAAAAAATATATAATTTTTTTTTATTTATTATCATCTACTAAACCAGATACAGACAATTAAAAAAAAAAAAAAAAAAAAAATAGAATAATAGTGAATTTTTTATTTTACTTATTTATTTATTTTGTATTCAGGGATGAGATTTTTCAGCTTTTCAGCTGATTTCAGCTTTTTAAACATTTTTTCAGCTTTTTTTATGTTTCTGATGTGCATTCGTTCTTTTTCTATACATTGAAGATTAAAATAAATATTTATTACTCTAATATAATATTTCCATTATAATTTTATAGTTCCATGAAACCGATATAGTTTAGTCATGTTTTTCAAAATATACTGTACAGTGCTTCCTATTAAAAGTCATACATGTAGCACAGATAATTGACAAAGTAATTCGAATACATTTAGTGGCGTATTTTTTACAAACATATTTCAACATAGCTAATACTTGCACTAAAATTCGTTTTTCAGATGCAATGAAGGATATTTTCTATGGAAAACTAGTTGCCATAATTGGGCTCGGCCACCACCCCCTGTAGATAAAGATCTACAGAGAGTAGTAGCTCAGCTCAGTTCTCTATTATATATTTTTTCTCAAATTTCTACTTCAGAGCATACTATATCCATGTTCAAAGAAATTAATTTGAGCGATAAATCAACATGATGACAAACGAAATGCCACATCTAATAGTCTAGACGCCGTTCTGCTCGATCTCGATACGTTTACCTTATCCTAATTTGTTAGTAAATTTTATTGGGGGTCAGTTTCGTATTTAAAATTTTCATGCAATTCCATACTATGATTCCGAAATATTCTTAACTTTTATTCTGCTATGTTAAGAATATCTTAAATTTCGAATAACTTGCTAAATTTTCAAACTAGGATATTTATAGCCAATATATTTATAGCCAATAATGTTCAAGCCAGTAAATGATATTTCAAAAGTTACCTGAAATCTTTACGATGAAAATATCCCTCAAAATGGACGTTTAAGGGAAAATTTGCTCTTTTCTCCCATGTTAAGAAAATCGTAAATTCACGCAAAAATCACGTTCATTACACTGTGAAAAATTTCTGTAAATTTACTGAAATGTTTATCCAGAGTCTGTTAATTTACAATAATTTTTAGTTAAAAGCAAAATAATCGAGATTGTCCATCTTTATTTTTATTTATTTATTTATTTATGTATCTTTTACTATTTAATTTCTTCAATAATAATTAAAAATGACTGTTTCCACTTTAGAAAAGACATTCTAAGTCACAAATATATTCTCGCGAATAATTAATGAAATTGATATTAGTCATTAAAATGCATATGTAAAATAAATTTTTTAACATCTCCATTTATTTTTCTCTGTAATTTTACATAAGACTTAAGACAAATGATTACCAGAAGTTTTTGTTAAAATTTTTAACAGTGTACGGGAAATTAATGGACGTGCAATTTTAGTTGTGTTACGTATTTTCCAGTGAAATTGAAAATTATTTGTGACTTACTATTTATGATATGGCAGCTTAAATACATTTATAGAATATTTTATGGAATTCTAAAAAATATTTATAGAAATGAAAACGTGAACTGAAATTACGAACATCTTGAATATTTCCTAGGCACAAAATGTTTCAGAAACGTAACAATCAGATAATATTGAAACGTTGTCACTGTTGCAAAAATGTTTCAAATTGCTTAGCTTGCTTTTAGATCAGTTTCAAAAATATAGTTATGTCCGTGATCGTAACAAGGGATTTAAAGAAAAATTAATAACAGTAAAGTTTTCCATTTAACCCTTTAATGTACACTACATTTTTCCCCCTTCAAATAATTGCTAAGCTAATTTTAAAAATGGCAGTTACACACATAGCTGATCATAAATATGAAAAAAAAAAATAAATAAATAAATAAAATAGCATTTTTAAATTTCCGAGAGTTTTACACTGAAACCAATAACGGCTTATTACTCCTTCTTAAACAAACCAGTACAAATAAAAATAAAAAAATCCCTAGAATAAAAATTGATATTTTAAATTGTTTTTGTATAAAATTGAGTGTATTTCAGCTTATAAAAGTATATATTTAAATTAACAAAAAAAAAATATTTATCGAATTATATAATCAAATCAAGTAAATACAAAATATTTAGTAAACATAAATTATTTATTACAAGAAGAATATATAAAGATATATACACTGATACATTTGTATGTTATATGTGTATGTATATTCATATTAAAAAATTCAATTAATTCATAAATTTACACAAAAGGAAAAATGCAAAAATTTTCAAAGAAAAACATAAATACTTAGCTTCTTATTAGGAATAGAATTCAATAAATGAAAACTATAAGTACTTTGAAGGAAATTCTTTTCAATGCCTATGGAACTTTTCTTTCGTCTGACAGAATTCGGCCTTTATCGGAGTTTGGTTTTACCGTGAAACTTACTGAATTTTACTTAATTTTTCTAACACTTTTGTCTATTTATTTTATTTTATTTTTTAAGTTATAATTTGTAATTTAGAAGGAATGTAAGTAAGTCCATGTACACCCATTGAAAATAAATATTTTTATATTTTTAAAAACCACTGGAATTAAAAAAAAAAAAAAAAAAAAATGCTTTTCCATATGACCTACAATTTTTTTTTTTTTTTTTTTTTTTTTTTTAGTGCTGCTATCTAGCGAACACAAAAGGAACAAAATTTTAAATATCAATTAAAACAAGGAAAAAAATATTGAAAAATTGTTACATACAATATGTTAAACATTTGGTTTTAATGAAAAGCAATGAACGCTAGAGGGGGATGAACAGGCAGAACATAAAAAAGAATGAACATTTCAGAAAGATATTGGAAAACATTTCTAAAGTGGTTATGATGATCGTAACTTTTTTTACAGCATTACTGAAACATTTTGTGCTGATTAGATCGCATGCTTTAAAAATATAATAAAACAAATATAAAATAGAAATTTAAAATTATTCTAATTATTCTCACGCGTTTATACGTGTCTAGAGGATTTTAGCATTCACTGAAAATCCGAATTTTTATTTTATTTTTGGTTGTAAAATTCTATAAATCACAATTTCCTTTCTTTCATGTGTATAATGAGCGTATGAAAATTTAAGTAGTTCCAGAATATCAATGGTTGTTATGAATTATTATGTTAAACATAATTCCACAAAATAATGTCGTGTAATAGTTTATTGCTTCAATTCTTTCTTTCACAGTAATCTATAAATAATATATATATATATATATATATATATATATATATATATATAATTTTGGCATAAATAGTGTACACTATTTAATGAAATCTATAAATTTTACATTTGAATTGAAAATTTATCTTCATTTAATGTCTGGTTTAAACAAAGAAAAAATAGTGCAACATCTTTTTCTAAAAACTAAACGAAATTAATGGAAATGTAACGTTTCCCAACCAAATGACCTGAATTTTACTAAGAACATGCAGTTTATTTTGGACATGTGTCTAAGATATTTAGTAAATTTGTATAGAATTTCTAAAATTAAACTTAGTTTTTAATGCGGTGTGCAACGTGGTGGAACAGAAGGAAATAAAATCAGGCAGCAATAATCCTTGGCTAATCTTTCGGTTATAAAAACGACTGTATTTTAATTATTTGTGTTACTGTTATTACTACAATGATTTTTTTTCTTATTTATGCAAATTAACTGTTTTAAAAATTGAAATTTAATTTATTTCTCCCGCCACACACACACACACACGCACTTTACAAATCAACAAAATTCTAAAGCTAATTGTGTTAGTTTTTAGTCCAGCTATCTTATATTCTAAATTTGAAATTATTTGTATTACTAATCTATTGAATCTTAAATTTTATCAAGATATCTTTTTTATTTAAATGACATTTATTCAATAATTATTTTTAGGAGATTTTTTTAACGGTGTAGAAATATCAGCAAAAAATGGTCATAATTTTATTTACAATAACTTGAAAAATAATTACTTTCAAAACCTGTACTTTTTAACTGATGTTAAGAAAAGGCTTTATCTATCTATTACAGATTTTAAAATAATTGTATTTATATATTTCTTTTTTTTTTTTTTTTTAATTCCCCCCCCCCCCCCCCCCAATTTAAAAATGTCAAAACTAGTTTTTTGTCGATAACGCCTTATGCACAGGTTTACATGCAAATGACAGCTCGCATAAGCCTAAAAATAATAATGATATATGCATGGGGAAATACGCTGCAATTTAAATAATGAAAAATGATTTTATTGCAAAGCTCCATTCTTTTGATATATATGTAGCTTATATTTACAAAAGTTTTAATGTTAAAAGGCTAATTGTTCGTCATTTCGTATATTCGTATGTCATGGAAAAGCTGTTAATTTTTACTTTGCTCTATGTGTATATATAGAGAAAGTATTGGATTCGGGAAAAGTTTCGAACTCCAGTTTTCGATGGATTTACACGTTTTGGGATGTCCTGAACACGATTTGACTGTTTTTGGAAAATGTCTGTGTGTCTGTATCACAAATTTTGTGGACGCTGTATCTCCCGAACTAATGAACGAAATTTAACCAAACTTGGTATTTAGTTGGACCCTGACATAAACTGGTGCTGATTAGAGTTGTGGACTCTGGGGGGGGGGGGGTAAATTTTCAATATGGGTATCTTTCGAAAGATCTCGTTTTAAATGTAATTATATTTATTTTTTTAATTATTGTAAATGAAGTTATGGTCTTTACTTATTTTATTTATTTATTTTTGCTGATATTTAGTCCGTTTCAAAGTACTTAAACCCTTTAAGAATCACGAAAATTCATTCATAATCCGATAAAAAATTGATAAAGTCTGAATAGAAACTCAAAATACAGTTGTTGTAAAGTTTTATATTATTTCTTTCTTAACTGAATAACTAAACTAGTTGGCAAATGTGGACTCTGCGCAGTTTCTCATCACATATTTGTTTCCACACATTTTAATTATACAAGTGAAATTTTGCCCTATTCTCCCATGTTAAGAAAATTGTAAATTTCGAATAACTTACGAAGTTTTTAAATTAGAATGTTGCAAATCAATAGGATTTTTGCCAGTTTCTTAAACGATATTTTAAAAATAATCTGACCATCTTTACGATGAATATATCCCTCAGAAGGGACATTTATGCAAAATTTTGCTCCATTCTGCCATGTTAAGAAATTCGTAAATTTCCAATAACTTGCGAAATTTTTCAAAGTAGCATGTTTATAGTTAATGATGTTCATCCTGGCATCAAAACGTATATTTAAAAGCTGTTCTTACATCTTTACGATAAAAATATTTCTTTTCGTGCACGTTTAAGTGAAATTTTGCCTTAATCTCCCTTGTTAAGAAAATTGTAAACTTCAAATTACAAACTTCTGAAATTTTTTAATTAGAATGTTGCAAATGAGAATGTTTGCAGTTGTCAGTGTCATATATAATATTTTAAAACTGGTCCAACCTCTCTGCTATCATTTGTTCGTGAGACAGCGTGTACACAGACTAACATACTAGCGGACTAATAAACTGACAGATACCCTACAGACGGACACTATACCTATTTTGATATTTTTGTATTCCTCCAACCTGAAAACGTGTAAAAAATCAAAAAACCGAGGTCAAAAATTTTCACGATTACCTATGTTCCCCGTGCCTATAGTATGATGGAGAACTAAAATTAATTAAAAGTCTATTAATTGAAACGTATAAAAATCAATTTACTTTTATCTGCGTATTTTTGACCATGCCTAAATGAAAGCCATCTTGTTTGCGCAAGTGCATGTTCTATTTTAAAGTGTCTTTGTTCAAATGTGAATGAACCATTGGAATAAAATGAAAACATGCAGACAGCTTTAGAAAATGGGAATTAGAAAATCTTCTAATTAGTCTGGCGCGTCACGAGGTATTACCATTTTCTCCAATAAGATGGATTTTGCAATTTGTCATTTGTCTGCCACATGTACAACTTATATACTTTCTGTGCCTGATATACAATTTCGATCCTCCTTTTCTATTTGGTTAACTATATTCATCTGGTGATTTATTTATTTTTCTTAATGCTTAAATGCTATTTTTCTTAATGCTTCTATTCTTAATGCTTCTATTTAATGCTATTTTTCTTAATGCTTCCCCTTTTAGGGGAATTTGGAATGATAAATTTTGTGAAATAATTTATAATTAAAATCTTCATTTAAAAGTTTTATGTTATTATTTTTACTTCCTTCTACTTCCATAGAAGATTTGTGAAATCATTGAATTTGTGAAAATTCTGACGGATTCATATAATTTTGAGATATTTTGAACACGATTTGATTATTTTTAAAAAATGTCCGTCTGAACTCTAGATCAAAAGCTAATTCACAGTACAGAAATTTCACAAACATTTGTATTTAGTTGCACTTTGATGTAAATTTGTTTATTGGAGATCAGTATCTCAGCTTCTCATGTGTGTAATTCGCAAAACTTCGTATGCGAAAGGATTATAAGGAAACTCAGTACTGATTCATTTTGGAAGCAAATAGACCGACATGTGATGCTATCATGCTGCAGTTTTCCTTATGTACGGGAAGGCTATATTTCAGCTTCTACAGTTTATAAATTAACCAAACCTGATATCTGAAGTGGTCTTTATGAAAAAGAATGCTGACATCATTTGAGTGTATATCGGTCAACAGGTGGCGCTGCTACTGTCATCTTCTGCAATTTTCTACAAGGCTTTGTTTCAGCATTGCATCAAATGCATATCTAAAATCTGTATTGCGAGTAACTAGGATTGTTAATCATAACCAGTAAGTGGCGCATATATATAGAATGATACAGAAGAAATTTTTGTGAATACCACAATATACTAGTTTTCTTTATCCTTTTTCTTTATTTATTTATTTATTGATAATCCTTCATATTATATGTATGATATACATAATACATACCAAACTTTAAAAAAACATGGAGGGAGGAGGGGGGGGGGGAGGGTATAAATTGTGAAGTATATAAAAGCTGTAGTGAATTTAAAAATTGATAAACGCGTTTTAAACAAATTTTTAAAATAACAGTTATAAAAAGTGAGAATAAAGATAAAAACTTTATTGAAGAACAAAAAATATTTTGGGGACACATATCACCAAAAGAATATTAAGAAAGGAATAAATAAGAATATAAAATACTCAAAACCATTATAAACCGAATAAGCTGAAGCTGCATATATTACCTAATTTTAATATAAAAAATCTTTATAAAGGAAAAGGAGAATCAATATTTCTCGTCATCTTTCCACTCCCATAATTTTACGCCCAGAATTAAGGAACCCTTTTCAGTCTGTTAATCTATTCTAGTTATTCAGCACTCAAACTACAATCAAGTTTGAAGGATTTCAAGATGGATCTTGAGTAACTCTCAATTTTCGCATATTGCATTAAACTTTATGTAATTAAGCATGGCGCTACAGTTCACAGTAAGTGATGTTAAGCGGAAGTTAGCCCAAACTGCTCTGTTAGATTCGTTTCAATTTTAATGAATTCAATTTAAATCGTTCTTGGATTATTATTACGTAATCCTTCAACTGAAGTAGGCTGTTGGATCTTATCTGTGTTTAGGGCGTTATGAATTTTCATGAAAATTCTATGAAGGTTTACGGGCTCTGTGAAGGTTTTCGATCTCAATATTCAAATTGATTTTAACCCTTTATGTATTTTTTTTTTTTCCTGTCTACTTTTTTATAAATTAAATAGGTCATAAATAAATTATACTTTTTATTACGACGCCTATTTCTTTCAAGCAAACGAAATATATATATTAGAGGGGGGAGGGGGGGCATTAAGTTAACAATTTATAACTGATTGTATAAAAATAAGAAATACGCGATGCGCTGTAATTTATCTCTTTTTTTTTCCCCTTTTATTATTAATTATTCTTTGCTTAAAAAAATAAAATAGAAATGAATAATAAAAAAAAAGAATGCGTAGTGATTATATATCTTTTTTATTTGTTTATATTCTGCAAGCTATATTTTATTTATTTTTATTCTTCTTCTTCTTTTGTAATTTAAATATAGGGTAAGTGCTCCAGTGATTGGCATGACCCAGTAATTGGCATCTATCCCGAAATAAGTAATAAATAAGAAAAATAAGAAAATCACATATTTTACATATTAGAATTTTAACGTTTTATGTCAAACGCTGGAGCATAGGGTGCTAATAACTGGTAAAATGAATAACTAGCAGTGTCAAACACTGGAACATAGTGTGCCAATTACTGATAAAATGAAAAACTGGCAGTGTCAATTGCTGGAACATTGAGTGGATGACAAATAAAAATTCATTAAAAAAAAAATTTGTTATCAGATGTATATATTTTAACATATATGTGGTTCTGAATGTCTTTCATGCCATATGTATTAACTTAAGATTTCTAAAAATACTTTCTGATGACTAGAACATTAAAAACATCAGAGAATGCTCTAAAAGTCTCAATCACTGGTGCACTTACCCTATTGTTACTTTAATATTGTAACATATATTTCTTATCGTCTGCTAAAATGGGTAAATGTTGATTTCCAAAAAACTTAGGTCTATGGTCGAAAACGAAGAATGTAAAACCGTGTTAATATGGAATTTTATTGTAGATTTTAATTCAGAAAACGAGCAGGATTTTATCGAATCATTATGAATTATGGGGCTTCACTTACGAAATAAACCAATATACTCTACAACGAGAAGCTGTGCAATATATGTATCGCAAAATGTGCACGTATTTCTCATTAAAAGCATGCGAACGGAAATTTGTATGAATAAAGCAATTGAAACAAAATAATAACATTTAGAGATATTTTCGAGTTAATGAAGAAACTAGATAACCCATTTCAAATTGATCTCAATATTTATTTATTTATAATTTCTTTGTAAAGTGGTTTTTAAATAGCAAGCGATATCAAACAAATAAAATTTATATTGCAGACTATATCTAACTAAAACTTTTTGAAATCGCTGTGGGATGTATGTGTTCTGTTAAATAGTCAAAGGATTACAGTTCCTTTTTTAGTATAATGTTTCAATTGAAATATGCTGTAGAAAATCAAAAAGCTTAATAAACAGCGTGATTTAACATACAATAAACCGAAGGTTTTTTTTAAATCGCATTACTTATCAGAATTAAAAATATGTCAATTCTTTTTGCTTCTTTTTCTCTCCTCCCTAATCCCCTTCTGCGTTTGAAAGAAAAACCTGATATAGAAATTTAAGCATGAAATGTAGCATTTTTCATTGCAATGTATAATTTTTGGCTGGAACGATAAACAATCTGCTTAACGGCCCTCTTCACTTACCGTCGCCGGAAGTCCGAGCCAATGTTATTCTATGGGGAAATTTTCTTTACAAATAACTTATTAACTAATCCATATTTTTAAATTCTGTTTTCACATTCAGAAAATTCCCAACTGTTAAATTGACGGACCTTTTTTAAAAAGGTTTTTTTTTTTAATTTTTAATATTTTATTTTGAAATTGCAAAATGAAAAAAATTCCCATGTTGAAAATTCGTATTTTGCAGCTTCAAAATAAAATATAAAAAAATTAAAAAAATAATTTTTTAAAAAAGGTCCGTCAATTTAACAGCTGGGAATTTTGTGAATGTGAAAACAGAATTTAAAAATATGTATTAGTTAATAAGTTATTTGTAAAGAAAAATTTCCCTTAGAATAACATTAGCTTTGGCTTCCGGCGGCGGCGGTGAGTGAAGAGGGCCCTTAAGCAACTAATTAAAATCTTGCCGAATTTAAAAATACGTTGCATCATATATACTAGCATCCAAAATTTTAAATCACAACCTGTTTTCCAGTTTCCTTCTTTTTGCAGACTATTTTTAAGTAAAAGAACATATGAATATAATATTTGGATGGCATGTTCATTCCCAAGAATCGAATTTCATATAACTTTAACAGAAGCAATAAATTTTAAACTCGTATTATTTCATTTTTTCCTTTAGAAGTAAGTTTTGAAAAAAGGAAAAAAAAAAGATAAATAAATAAATAAACAATATTAGAAAAGAAAACTAAATGAGAAATGATGTTACGGGTGCATTACAGGTCGGTGAAGATACACATTTGAATAGAATCGTGAGTCGAAAGTTTAAATCTTGCATGGGCCTTTTTCAAAAATTTTATTTTAGAAGCTTCCAATTTCTAGTCATATGATGACATTTTTCATAATATAAATTATAAATTGCAGTATTTTATATTATTATTGTCATACTATTCTACATTAATATCAGATAATTATAATATTGCCAAAGATATATGTTTAATTGAAAAACAGGCTGCAATTATTCACATGAACTTTATTTATTTATTTATTTTAATGCCTCTGAGGCATATACTCGCTCGTCCCTGTAGTAAAAATACATCGCTTCCTTTTAAAACACTTTTTTATTTAAAAATTTTTGCAGTATGTTATCAAATCAAAAGAAAAAAAAATTCTTAAAAGCATCCGATTTGAAATATCTAAATATTTTTAATGACGTATATCCTCCGTACGCAGTTGGGGTCTCTCTGTAAACACCTGTCTGAAATACTGCCTCTGTTCCCATTGGCCACGAGAGTCGCGCAGATGGGCTTTGCGTCAGAGTCGGCGCGTGCCGTCTGTTTCTTCCGATACTTTTACCTTGTACATTCACATCATTATCCCTCAGATATCGCCGTTATTTTATTTATTTATTTTATTTTTTATGCCAAATGTTCGCCCTTCCATCAGTAGCGTTCTTAATCCCATATTTGGCGTTTTTTCTCTCACCCTCTAAAATAAGGGAAAAGTTCTCTGTTATAATAATTTTTAATATTATTTTGACATCATTTTTGCAGTCACTTTAACGATCAGTATGTATGCATTGTTATACATGTCAGAAAAACTGAACATCATTAATTACGTACATTCTTTTTGGTACTATTAATATTTATATGTTTTCTTAAGGGGTTTTCTTAATCAGAAAAACGTACCTTTTTATGTAAGAAAATAATAGATTCCTCCTGCCACCCACCCCCTCCCCAAACTTAAGTATGGATATTAAATTTTGAATTATTTTTCAACTAAAAATAAATAAATAAATTTAAGTTAAAAATATTCCCGAGGAGACATCTTGAGCATATGTGAAGCGTAAACTTTTACAAAAAAAAAAAAAAAAAAAAAAAAGTTCTTTAAGAAAAGATATTTGCAATTAAAAATTTAACTATACCGATTTTTTTTTAATCTGCTGACGTTACTTTTTTTTTTTTTTCTTTTTGTATTATCGACTACAAACGAATTCATAGAAAAAAACCTTGGAATATGTGTAGAATGTAAATTAATACTACATTTAATTTAACTATTTGTTAGTCATCCGTTGGCATTAACCATTATTCAAATTTCTTTAAAATGAAGTTATTTATTTATTTGACGTGTATTGGTTTAAAAGAAAATGTTTAATGTTCAATTTATTTTTATTTTGTTTTTCCTTCATACGGGAATTTTCTCTTAATTTAAAGAAGGCTTTTTTTTTTTTTCTAATATACCAAATTTTTCAACGAGGAATTAAATAGTTAAAATTCGTAGTAGTAAAAGTTAATTTTGTTCCCTTTTTTTTTTTTTTTTTTTTGTTAAGTTTAATTTAGAATTTCTAAAAGGAATATATTAATTTTTCTGCGCTAAAACCGGAAGTTAAGAACGAAAGGAAAATCGATGCTGAATATTCGGGAATAATAATTTAAATATTAATTTCTTTTATATTTTTATCCTGGCTTCATGGCAAAATTGTGTTATACATTTTTTTTTTTTTTTTTAAGAATCGCTTTAGATTAGTATTGAATTCAATACAATTCGTTCTTTAATATTTAATTTCACAACTTTATATAATTTTACTAGATTCCCTTGTGAGTGTGAATAAATATGCTTTTATTTCATTTTATTTATTTAGAGAGGAAACAAAATGGTCTGTCTATTTTTAACACTGTCCACCAAAGATGAAAAGTATTTATGAAATAGGTTTATTTGTTTGCCTATCCGAGCTCTTAAATATGCCTTAAACAATGTATTCTAATCCAAGAGGTCACCGGTCTACCAAAGAACCAAAGTAATTTGGTCGTTAGTTTCTTTTCTTTCTTTCTTTCTTTCTTTCTTTTTTTTTTTTTTTTTTTTTAATCCATTATTAGGATTTACAGTGTCTTTTATTTTAGATTCAGAATTTTCTGAATTAATCGTAGTCACACAACAACTTTCATTTGTGAAAATCCTTTTGAAAAGATCAATTAAAAAAATAAATAAATAAATAAACACACACATATATATATTTAAATAATGATAAGTGATGATATGAAAGTGAAATGTAACAAACAACAAGAATACTTATTATACAATGTTAATAAACAAGAAAATTAATTAAAGTTAAACTCTATTTAAGCCAGAAAATTAAATTATGCTGTGCCAATCTCCTCTCCTTTTTTATACAAAATAATTTTTGTCATTTGTATTGAAATTAATTTGTATTTATATTAATTTATATTTAATTAATATATATATATAATAGAGATTAATCAAATTATAAAACGTTATCAAGCAAAAAACAAATCATGAATGAAAAATAAAGTGTCTGACCAATATATATATATAATATTCGACAGCAATTTTAAAGCTAAATTTCTGTTTATATTAAGATCTCACTTTTGACTATCCAATACTGAAGAAAATTTTTCTCTTAAAAAATAACCATTTGTAATATTTTGTATGAGAATGGGTTTATTTCATATTTATAAAATGGGTGTTCTTTGATCATTATTTCCACAAAAATATTTGTATTTCTTAACAAATCATGTTAGTAATCCGTGGGATTTTATATTATGATTGTAATAGCCCGCGGGATGTAATATGAATTTAGTGGTCCTTGGCGTCGAAAATATTATCAGCTTCTTCTCTAATCGGCTTTATTATTATTATTTAAGAAATTTTATTCTATATAGATATAGGGCATTGTCTTGTTTTCTCTTTTGGTTAGTATTTATTGAAAAAGAATAAAAAGCGTAAATTTCTTTTTCTCTGTACAGTTCTCTCTATTGCTTTTCATATTGCCGAGATAGAGAGAAAGTCAGAAACATTTAATTTCACCAACTTAATTTTCATTATTTTATAATAATTAAGTTGGCCTGCCCTTATAATAATGGGCCTTAATAACTGCCCTTCTTGACTTTTGCAATAAAGAACAATTTGTTACTGAAGTAACTAACTTTACCATCATTTCTGTGTAATTCTGTCCCACTTTCTGTTGATGAACATATACTTCATTCCTTTACATTTTCTATTAAAGTTTTTTTTTTTTTTTTTTTTTTTACGTTTATCAGTGTACTTAGTCTGTCTATCCGATTGTCATTTCCCTGTCTATCCGCATTGTCAGTTCTGTAAATATTTTCAGAATGCTTTGAAACTAATATGTTATTCACGTTCACTGCATCTAGTTTCCAAATAAAAATGTTTTTTATAGTTTTTGTGAAAATTCTCCATGCGTCATTAAAAACAAAATATAATAAAGAATGTCATCTTGGAGGCAAAATATATTGAAAATTAAGCTATGTAGCGGAGAAGGATACTTTGAAAATGTATTATAATTCATGCTAACTAAATGATTTTTCCTGGTTTTCTAAGTCGTTGAAACACTTTGTTACTATTAATTTTGAACTAATTATTTCGCAATAACTCTTATAAAAGATTCTTCAATTGAAATATATTATTTATTATTAAATGAAGACTGCTCTTCCAGAAGATCAATAATTTAAAACATATGATGTATCCATACATATATATACATCAAATGTTTTTATTATTGATAAAAAGTTTGTATAAATTATATAATTACTTTATGTCTTTACGGCTTTAAGGTTTTTAATTAATTTTTGACTGTGTAAATGTAGAGTGTTAAGTATTAAAATACGGAAATAATTTAAAAAAATATTTTTTTTTTATTTAGGCTCTCGTAAATAAATGTCATAGTTTAGTGTCATGTTTTAGTGTCATTATAAAATTATCTTTCGACTTTATTTTTTACTCAACAAAGTGATAATATATTATAGATGAATTTTAAATATGGATATTTATAGTTATACACTTGATAGCTCCAGTGGCGGATTTAAGGGAGACCCCCCCCCCCAAAAAAAAAAAAAAAAAAAAAAAAAAACTCTGTCATTCATAATTGAATTTTGCAATTGTAAATTTTTTATTGGTCTAGAATAACACTTAGCCCCCCCCCCCCCCAAAAAAAAAAAAAAAAAAAAAAAGTCAAGTTCTGGATCCGCCACTGGATATCTCGCATAGTTATCAATTTAAGCAAAAGCTTTAAATTTAACAGCATTTTTAGTATTTGCCCTAGTGATTGAACTTTACATTTTATCGTCTTCATGCAGATACATTTTAATATTTTAAAATGCTTAACTTATTTATCAAAATTTGTGCTACTTCAAGAGTTACTCTCCTCGCCGCACCTCCCCCCTTCGAAAATAAATATTACTAACTCTATTTTATTTTAGTTATTTATTTTTGTTAGTGCGTGATAGCAATATATTTTTTATTTATTTACTTAAAAGAAACATTTTTGTAAAAAATATATATATATTCGGGGATATAATAATAACGTAGAAGTAACGACGTCGTTTTTTACGATCAAAAAAGCTATTAAAAAAAAAAAAAAAAGTGTATACACACACACATACTAAAAAATTCAATGTATAATATTTTCGTGAAAAAAAAAATTCTTTTTAAAAAAAATCTGTGTAGTTCGATTTATGATTTTATTTATTTATTTATTTTAAGTTTTATTACCGAAGTAACTTTTCTGTTTATCTTTTCCCGTACCTGTGATGAAGAATGTCTACAATAATTTGGCAGTAATCGCTCTCGTTGGCAGTTTTCTTCCTCTGTGAATGCGTTTTTCGCCGTAGACACACATTTCCCTTAGGAAATAAATCGATGAACAAAAAAGGAGATAAATTTTCTCTCTCTTTTAATTCTTCATTGTTATCTTATCAACTTTGTAAGACTCATAGATGTATCATTTAAATAATTTAAACATCTTTCGTGTCATATCTTTTTCTTCTTTCTTTTTTTTTCCCAATAGTTAAAAGGGAAAAAATCAAATATTTTCATAATATTTGTATTATGAAAATATTATTTTTTAAATTTGCAATTTGAAGTTTATAATCTTTTATGTTTGAAAGTTATCATTTCTTATTTGAAAATCTTTATCCCTTAGTGGTATATACTGACATACAAAGAAGTCACTTGGTCTTCGTTTGTCGAAAATAATTCTGGGAAAATAAAAGCTAACTTTGTTCTTTTACGCTTTTTAAGGCACCTCGCTTTTTAAAGCATTTATTAAGTTTTGCTTTGCATGTGTAGATATAAAGTAATCATAAATTGACCTAAAGAAAATTGATGAACACTTAAATTAATTGTAGTTTGTATATATATACATTTTATTATTATTATTATTATTAACATGCCGCCTCACCAGTGGCTGAGAGGTTCTGCTTTCAAAGCTTGTAGAGGAATGGTTCCGGGTTCAAATATACCGTGTTTACTCGCGTAAAAGTCGCATGTCCGTTTTGAAGCAGAAAATATCGTTCAAATACTTTCCCCGCGTAAAAGAAAAACCATAAGAAATGCCTCTTTTTTGTGTGCGCATCTGATGAAAAGACTATTTCATAAACAGTGCATATACAGCAAACATTTGATAAGATACTAATTTTATTATGTTTTGATATACCAGTAATGTTTTAGCATTAGCGTGTATTATATTATGTAACAATAGATTTCCCCGCAAAATAGTCGCAGTTGGACTTTCACAATAAAAATTTGGCAAAAAAAAAAAAGTGCTTCTATTACGCTAGTAAACACGGTATGGTCTAGCCATTTACGCTATAGTCTAGCCATTCGATACGGGAGGGGACCCTTTAGAAAGACTCTCCACAGAGGATTTCCAACACAGGCCTAAAACCCAAATTTAGACAATCAGCCACCTACAACACTTATTACCATGCCAAAGCCAAATTTGACTTCTGTTTCATTTTTATGGTACTGTTCTTCCTTTATTAGGTCATTAGGCAATTCCTTTCTCGTTTGAAAAACAACCATATTAATTGTTTTTTAATTTGATGTCTGTTGATCTAAGTCAGATCTTCAACAATGCCGGCAATTACTTATCCTAAGTAGAAGTGGTAATCACTGGTCATTTACTTTCTGCTACCGTAGAAACAACAGTCAGATGTAATGTTCATTGTTTCGGGCGTGTTTATGTCCCCCTTTTTATTTTCTCTTGGAGAACAATGAATGTGCACTTTATTGTTTTTAAAAGATCCTCCCATTATGTCGGTCAGCGGCTATCTTTTTGTTTGTGAAACACATTTGCTTAATCGTTTAGTCTCTCTCAAGTGAAAAGATTGGAACACCTTCGGTTAGATGTTACATTGAATCACAAATAACATCTAATGTCAGGTTGCGTTCCATTGAGCAGGGCTCCTAACTTTTGAAACAAGCTGGTGAAAATCGTGTTCTTTTCAAATGTGATGGCCATGACTGTGTTACCTTCATTGAACTTGGCTTTTAAAATGTTAGTCTGGCTATTTATGCTAGAAGACTCATAGTCGACAGTGTAATTTTACTTGTAATGCGAACTTTAATGCTTTTTGTTTCCTTCGGTCGTTCAGAATGTAATTATTGCTAGGGTTGCTTTTTGATTTATTTGTTTATGTTGACGAGTACCTATGAGGTTCTGCAGAAAAAAAGACAGTAAGAAATAAAAATATATTTCTTATACTTTTTTTTTTTTTTTTTGGGGGGGGGGGGGGCTGTAACCAAATGAGCAGTTATAAATTCCTTCAAACTTTTTTTTTTTGTCACAAAATTTGTAATAAGTAAGTAGAATTTGCCTTTTTGGAGCAAATTTTGACTTTATACATGTAAATACGGTATATGGAATCTTATGTTCTGAAATAAGTGTAAAAGGTTTAAAATATACATATATACATAAAACGTTAAAAATGTTCAAGGCTTTATAAATCTGTGAACAATTTTTTCGAATGTTTTCTTAAAAATCTATAAAAATTGAATTTTTTAAAAATTAGAAATCAATAAACATTGAATAATGTTCCCTAATAAGCCTTTACGCTATCATCATTTATACTTTCTTAATTGTTTAATGGTACTCTCTCTTTCTATTTTTCCATTTTTATGAATGTAAACTATGTCTTTCTATATAAAATTTGGGTGGGGGTGGGGATCGCAATTTTTAACATTATTTTGCAATTTCTCTCTCTTTTATTTTTACTAGTTTTTATCTGATTTTCTTTTAAATTACCTTTTTCCGATTAATGTGACTTAAATTATTCGTATTAATTAATATCTATTATTTCACGGAGATCTTACGATGCACATTTTCTAAATTACTGTAACGACTTTGGATTAATGGACCAATAAGTTTGACACTTAAAAAAGCGAATAATAAAATGCATCTTACTTTCTCTAACCGGCCTTCTTTTTTTTTTCTTTTTCTTTTTAAATTTCCATTGTTATTATTAAAGAATTTTTCTTCATTTCGTGTAAAGAGGACATTGTCTTTTGTCTTATCTTTTGATTAGTGTTTATTCAAAAAGAATAAAGAGCGCAAATTTCGCATTCGTTAAGCAATTCTCTTTATTGCATATGTACTCGTTTCCCCGTTGCGGAGGTAGAAAGGAAATTAGAAACGTATAGATTCATTATCTGACTCTTTATTGGTTCACATTAATTTCAAAATAACGCTTCTTAGACTTTTTGTTGAAGAATTATTTATTAATTTAACTAACAAAGCGTGATTTTTAAGTTTAAATCTGTCCCTCTTCCTTTTAATGGACCCTTTTTTTCTTTATAATTTTGTGTATTTTGTGTTATTGCAAACAACTGAATTTAATTTTTAATGTTATTTTACCGACACCGTCTTATGTGGATTTATAGAATGCAAGTAGCGCTGGATTGATTCAAAATTTTTGTCATATCTTTGACAAGGTCCACCTTATTGAAGACAAATATATTTAAAAAACTTTTAACTTGTTATTATTATAACATAATAGCTGCTCATTCGAGAATTATTTGAATGGATTACTATTATAGTTTACAAAATTCCGAAAGTTATTATTATTATTTAATCAAAGAATAATACTTTTTTAAACATGAAATGTGACATCACATGTTGCAACAGAACGATTTTTTTTTTTTTTTTTTCCCGCCGTTTTTTATGGACTTGCATTTTCGTCTAGTGCTAAAAGCATTTAAAAATAAGTTAAAAACATTTAGAGTGTGTTGCTGCTTTGTTTGTTGCACTTATGTCTATTTTGTTCACCTGACGAAGGGTCGTGGTTTTGTTTTAAACCAAAGCATTTGTTGCGAGTTTTTTGTATTATATTTTTATAAAGTTATTATTTTTATTATTGTTATTGTTGTGCGTTGCCGCGTTGTTTGCTGCACTCGTGTTTATCGTGTTACTGTCGCCTGACTAAAAGGCGTGTTTTTTTTTTTTTTTTTTTTTTTTTTTTTTTTTTGTTTTTTTTTTTTTTTGGGGGGGGGGGGTGTTTTACCCGAAACAAATGTTGCGAATTTTTTGCAATTTATGGTGTTTAAATAAAGTTTTACTTGTTTATTATTTTTCAACCTTTTGAGCATATTTTACTATAAATGTTTAGAGCTTTCTTAGCACTACTTTTACTTTTACATTAAACTGAAAAAGCGCAAGTTTTCCTTAAATTTTAAAATTTTAAATATATTTATCAACTCCAATCATCAAACCGAACAATCAACATATTTAAATAACAAGTAAACTTCTAACATTTCAATTTTGTCAGTGTTGTCACATCTAACAAAACAAGACAAATTTGTGCAAAAATCTGATATAAAGATATCTTAGACTTATATATATACTAAAAAGTAAATAAACAGACAAAATTAAATTTCATTTACTAACCTGAAATTCTATATCTATTCTATTTAAAAAAAAGTTTAAGCATTACTTTTAGTACAAAATAAATGTTTTTCTATGAATAAACACTATGAATGAACTTTTATTTGAAAACAATTTTGCGATATCTATAAATTGTTTGAAAAAAAAAAAAAAAATCTTGCCCTCTTTTTTTTTTTTTTTTTTACAACTTTTCTGTCTAATATATATTTAAAACAGGATTTCATGTTATTCATTAGAAATCCGTTTTACTGTATAATATTTCATCACAACAGTAGGAAAAAAAGGAAAAAATAAATAAAAAATCATGATTTTTTTTTTTTTTTTTTTTTTTTTTTTAAGATAACAACTGAAAATTTGACTTAAAGATGACTATTTTATATACTCGTAGACAAAATTAAAGCAACAACCTGTTTTCTCGTTTTGTTCTTTTGCACATAATTTTTAAACAAATAAATGTATGAACATAAAATTTGGATGGCCTGTTCGTTATCATATAATTAGCCGAATTTTATGTAGCTTTAGCATAAAAATAATTTTTAAGCTAATAAATATTCATTTTTCTCTCAAAAGTAAGCTTTGGAAAAAATGAAAAATTTCAGTAATTTTTGGAAAGAACACTTAATGAAAAGTGGTGTTAAGGATGCCTTGCAAATAGGTGAAGATGCACAAGCATCCATATGTTAAATTACAACCAAATCTTTCTACCTGTATTCACTTTTCTGTTTCTTACTTTTTCTTCTTTTTTTCGCATGTGGATAGCTTTTTAAAAAATATACATACAAACATGAAAATTGAATAAGATGTTCATTATAAAACTATGCATCGACATTCTTATTATTCTGGTGATGCTCATAGTTTGCAAATTATTAATTATATATTCTTTAAAAAGTCCATTATAAAAGTAAAAGAAAGGTTAATGCAGAAAGAAAAATTGAGATTTAGTGTAACATTTCAAGGAATGTGCGTCTTTACCTATATCTAATGCATCCATAACACCATTTTTCATTAAGAGTTCTTTCTTAAAATTATTGAAATTTTTCACATTTTCCAACGCTTACTTTTGAGATAAAAATGAATATTTATTAGCTTAAAAATTATTCTTATGCTAAAGTTACATAAAATTCGGCTAATAATATGATAACGAACAGACCATCCAAATTTTATGTGCACATGTTTATTTGTTTAAAAATTATGTGCAAAAGAAGAGAACGAGAAAACAGGTTGTTGCTTTAATTTTGTCCACCAGTGTACATTTTCCACTAAATTTCCTTGTGAGTATAGATAAATAAACTTATATTTTTATATTTATTTATTTTTATTTGTTTTAAGGAATATTTAAAACAAGTTTAGATATTATTGATTAGAGCTTAAAGATAAACAAGATTATTTCATGTGACAAATTCAATCGTAATATAAAGTACGAAGATGTTAATATGAAAGTTCATATTCTCAAATGAAGCAAGCTTTTGGAGGCTTCTTGTTTTCCTGTTGCCAAGGTAGAAAGGATATTAGAAAAGTATAAATTGATTATCTGGCTGTATTTAGTCAGCATTAGTCACGGAGTGCGCGGCTCTGCTTTTCCAAGAAAGAATTATAATATACTAAATAAATATCTTAGCGTGATTTCTATGTAATAACTTAGTCGTACTTCCTGTTTATGGAAAGATATTTCATTTTTAAGGAGGATTTATTAACGATATATCTTTTTTAAATCATTTGGAAATGAAACATATTTTTAAAAATATTATTTTATCGATTTAATTTGTTGTTTGAAATATTTGTCTGCGAATGTCATAATAAACAATTTTCTTTTTTCACTTAATTTCGTATCATTTAATATTTTTTTTTGTTTAACAAATATTTATTTTTATTTTAATAAATACAATTCAAAGATTGTTTAGAAATAGTTACCGGTCCACATCGGTTATGACGTTCGTTTTTGAAAAATCTGTTGTTCAATGTATGCTTAAAAAAAGGGGGGGGGGGGATTCATCTTATTCTTATAAATTTTAAAGAAGTTAAAGATATTTTCGTATGATAATTTTCTTAAGAGGTCACAGTACCTAATTCCACTGACAGCCAGAGCCCATGTTATTCTATAGGCAAATCTGTTTTCACAATTACTCATTGTCATTACCTAATATATTTTTCAAAATTCCGTTTTCACATTCATAAAATTTATAATGGTTAAATTAGTACCCCTTTTCGAAAAATTAATTTTGTAACATTTTTATATTTTAATTCTGAGCTCACAAACGCAAATTTTCATTTTAAGTGTATTTTTCTCATTTTTTTTACCTACAAAATAAAATACTAAGAGTTTAAAAGATCAATTTTTGGATAATGAGTACTCATTTTAACGATTGTAAATTTCCTGAATGTGAAAACGGAATAAAAAAAAATACATCATTAGGTAATGAGTAATTATGGAAACAAATTATCCCATGGAATAACATGGGCCACGGCTGTCTGCGTGATTAGGTCCGCTTTTTAGAATAAGAAACGTAATAATTTTCATTTATTATTATTTACTGGTGAATGTCTATTTGTTTAATAAAGGTCACGTTTAATTATTTCAATCCAAAATCATTATAGACTGTTTGTTTTTTTTGTTTTTTTTGTTTTTTTTTCGAATTTTTACCAGCTTAAAATCATATAATTTATTATCGTTAAGATTATCAAAATAAAATCTTTTTTCAAAAGTCTTACCACAACATTCATTGAAACATCATTAAAACTTTTTTTTTTTTTTTTTTTTTTTTTTTTTAAGAATACTTTTAATTGAAGGTTTATATATATAATAGAATTAATGATAATGTGATGATAACAAATTTATGTTCCTTATATTAAAATTTTAGAAACCTAAATGATGTAGTAGTCTGGAATATAAATTTATAAAAGGTTATCATAAATTATTTTTTATGTTTAGTTAGCAATCTCTTAATTTTGCAGTCACTGTTTTGAGCTGTGCAATTTATTTTCGTGAAACATTCTAAAATTTTCCCATCACATTTCACTTATTTATTTGACTACATCTTTACTATCTTCTATATACATAACAGAAGGAAAAGGTATCGGATTCGTTAAAATTTTCGACCTCCAGTTTTCGATGGCTTTGCATATTTTGAGATGCCCTGAATACGATTTGACCATTTTTAGAAAATGTCTGGTTATCTATCTATCTATGTGCATCCATAATTTTTTGGATGTTGTATCTTACGATCCAATGATCGCAGTTTAATCAAACTTGATATTTAATTGAACACACTTAAATTGGTACTTATTATGTTTGGAGACCAACCGTTCAACAAATGGGGCTGTCATTTTTTCCCCCATAATTTTTAATGACAGTATAAGATAAAATTTTGTACAAGTGTACATAATGAGAATTATAGATTTTTAATGTGAAATTAAAATAAATACCCACCAAGCCTACCAGGTTTTATTTATTTATTTATTTTATTTTTACTTTTATTTATTTATTTATTTTATTTATTTATTTATTTATTTTTTTTTTTTTTTTTTTTTTTTTTTTGGGGGGGGGGGTATTTGTAGGAATATTGCTTCTTCCCTAGAAAGGAAGTCTGGGAAGGGGGAGAGGTAGTATAAGTATTTTCAAAAGAATATATCTTTCAAAAGAACTCGTCAATACATGTACCTTTAAAACGAACGTTTGAACCACAAATCTGTGTAATTTAAAATAAAGTCATCGATTTTTTTTAATTAAAGATGCATTTTCTCATATTTCGTCTATATTTTACAAAATTAACCTTCTTTGGACATTTAGTGTTGTACTTTTCTGAAATAAAAATTTCATCATTAATTAATATTCCTAAAAAAATCCTGACAAATAATTTGTACTGTGTTAATTTGTATAGGAAAATGCAGAAGAAAGTTTTGTACTGCTTATAAATTACTTTGTGGATATCATTAGGATGAAATAAAGACTCAAAATAAGACATTAAAATAATTTTGAAATTAATCCCATTTCGATGAGAGATATCAAAGAAATGAAATTTTGTGAAAGGTCTCTTGTTTCATTTCTTTCTTTGACATACGACCCTATCTGTGTCAAGCTTTCTTTATGTGGTGAAGTGAAACTCAATCACAGCGTATTGCCTGATTAAAAATCTCGTTGACTGATTGCGAAGTCCATTAAGACCGGAAAAAGGAAGGGATATAACGGGTTCGCGTAGTAATTTCCTTCCGAAAAAAAACCTTCTGTTGTGAAACGTTGAATCATGATGGTTACAATTAGTTTTTTTTTTTTGTTTTTTTCATAAATGCTTTGTGTGTTCCTATCTAATTAATAAATACTACAACAATCAATGTAAGACAATTGCTTGCTGATAAGTGTAAGGAATACAGAAATCATTAGTAGTAAAAAGTCGCTACAGTAGAAGTCCAGTTGTCCGAGTTAATGTTTTATAGTTGCAAACCTGATAAATTAATTGAATTATTTATGAAATAGTGTAGTGTTAAAATTAAAATTTCCCAAAAATCACTTTTCATATGTTCGATAAAAATATAAGCCTAATAAATGACCAATATCAGATTAATTTTTCTACAAGCAACTAAAAAATTAAGAGAATAGTGTTTACAAAATTCGGCGTTGCTAAATGAACATGTTGTGCAAAGCTACATGTTTTCTCTTGAATCCTCGTTTGTGAACTGTCAAATACTAAATGCCTGATACACAACACGCGTAATTCAAAGCAAATAAAAACTGTGTGATGATCTTGGCATCCCCCCCCCCCTTAAAATATCGGCAAACAATATTTAGTACAGCGTATTTTTCATTTATATGTTCACTTATAATTTCTAAAATAATTTCAGAATTTTATGGAGAGAGAGGAGAGAAGAAATAAGGAGGTTTGAGAAAAAGAGAGAAAAATATATTTCTGAACTTGGCGTAATATGTACTTAAAATTATCAAATACGGAGCTGTAAATTTTCAGTTAAATATAAATTTCCAAGTTTGGATAGAAATTTCATGAAAATTATATATATATATATATATATTTTTAACATTAAAAACATTTTCTTCTTCTTCTTCAGGACGGAGGACTTTTAGTTTCAATCTGGATTTTTTGTTGACCAGTTTTATGTAACACCAAAATAAATTAGAAATATCAGTCCTATCGTTACAAATTCGGTACCAATTAAAAGGGGCGATTTATCTGAATCCAGGAGTGCAAACAGTTTTTCGACACTACAATTTTTTTACTTAACTAAAGTATGAAATGTATGTGGCAACATTTCATATTAATTAATTAATGAGATAATAAATAATAATAATAATAATAATAATAATAAAACAGTAAAAATTTTGTCAAAGACAGAATTTAGTTTGTAAGGAAGATTATTAATTTCAATCTTTAAAAATTTAACTTTTAATTTTTAACTTTTAATTTTTATTAATTTTAATTTAATTAATTTATTTTTTATTATTATTGTTAGTAGTAGTAGTAATTTTGGTGTAATATATCTTAATTATACCTTTTCATTATTTCTTAAGGTAGATTGAGTTTTCTGTAAGAAATTAACTCTCTCACTTGATTTAAACAGATGTAAAAAATAACAAACATTAATAAGTGGGTGATTAAATTATTAAATTATTAGATTTTTTTTTTGGGGGGGGGGGGGGGGCATTTTCGAAAACAAGAGGCATTTTTATAGGGATATATAAAAAAGAAAAATAATTGTTAATTCGACTTAATAATGAGGTATTTCATATTTTTATTTGTCAGAATGCTTCCACATAGTTTGGCATACAATTGATAAATAACGTATAAAGGAACGTGTATTAAAGGTGTTTATGTATGTGTGTGTTTTATTCTGATGCTTAAAATTTATAGTTTAAATTATTATTTATGCGCTCATGCGCTCAGAAGCAATCTTTGTTTTTCTTTAAAATATATCATTGTAGTGAGCCTTACATAGGAGAACGTAAATTTTAAATATCTATTTTTTTATGTGCATTAATTTGTGCATTTAATATATATATATATATATATATATATATATATATATATATATATTATTATTATTATTATTAAAACTACGTATAGTTTAAATCAGCAGTAGCTCTTTTTTTTTTCCCCCTTACTGTTTTTTTCTTTTAGTGGCAAATTTAGTAAATGTAATTATTTAATATAATAATAATAATAATAATAATAATACTTCATAAATTTAAATGCATTCTTTGTGATTTCGATGCAAAAAAGTAAAATATGCGAAGATCATACTTTTGAAAAGCTACTTTTTCTGAACATTTTCATACATGTGGCTCTTTTGAAGAAAACAAAAATATTCTTCATATATATATATATATTATATAAATTATCTAAGTAGAAAACAATTCCATTATTTTAAAACATAACTGTCGAAAATACAACTAGCAATGGAAAATGAAAAAGTTTCAGCAAACGTATTATTTATTTAAAGAAAAAATTCATGATCGCGTGATTTTAAGGTATTGTAGATCAGAATTTTTCGGAACTTTCCGAAAGAATTTTTCTGTTTTAAAAGAGAAATCAACTTTGTTTTTCCCTCCGCGCAGCACTTTCAATTAACTTTCGCTACCGCAAAAGTACTTCCTTTACCTTTTGGCGATTTATCCGCCAAGCTATTTGGCGGACTATATCATCGCTCACTCAGACAACCCTCGTCTCGTTACATCTACGAACGA
Organism: Salticus scenicus; assembly: GCA_963930645.1. Classification (NCBI taxonomy): domain Eukaryota; kingdom Metazoa; phylum Arthropoda; class Arachnida; order Araneae; family Salticidae; genus Salticus; species Salticus scenicus. The sequence continues at coordinate 173,604,755 of OZ005652.1, read as the reverse complement.
CAACAGAATTTCGCCGGCCTTTGAAGAGAAATGTTTGTTTCGTCAACTTTCTCTTGAAAAGTTATGACAGTAAAAAAATCGTTTAACCTTCGGTCGGCTGTGAAATGGAAATTAACTTAATTCATAGATCAAAATTTATGTCGTTATGTGGGATTTACCGTTATTTCAAACATTTTTGAGGTTTTGTGATGGACAGTATCCATGGTTACCGAAGCAGATACTGAAAGTCGTGAAAGGAATAGTTTTATCAGTCTTTTGAAAACTAATGGATAATTTTTCTGTATGGATTTAATATGATTTAGAAAAATAACGGATTGAAGAAGCTAGTGTGTTCGATCGTGTTTGTGGAGTACTTCTACAACAAAAAAATTATTGAAAAACAACTTTGCAGAAGTTACTGCCCAAAGTTTTGGATAAAGTTTGCAGGTTTGTTCATTAGCATTTTTAATAATTTTTAAGTTTTGAAAACTAAAGGAAATTCTTTTTGAACTGATTTTTAACAAATTGTTGCCTGTGTTTAAAAAGAAAAAAAAAAACTTTTTAAGATTATGTTTATTGCAAATGTAATGATATTATATATAACATTGGAAAAAAAAATTTCTCATTGTGTTTATTCCATCGATATCGGTTGAGTAGTGAATGTTTAAAACTTAAAAGTTTTATCATAGCTTTAAATTGAAAAAGAAACCACTGTAACTACTTGCAAAAAAATTCGAGCTATTTCATTTCATTTCTTTTTTTAATAAAGTTATTATACATGTTCAAATTAGTTTTATATGCTATTAGTAATAAAACTAGTTTTATGTTTAATAATTAATTGTAAATTAATTTGATATGTGAGTTAATACTTAATAAAATTTACTAATCTTTTTTTTTTTTTTTTAATAGTTTTCTCTTTTTTGTGCTATACATATATGTATATATATATATGTGTGTGTGTGTGTGTATATATATATATATATATATTTTTTTTTTTTTTGCAAAATACTGTTTTAGGTTATTTATTTTTCTGTCATAGCAGATGTTGTTTTACTAATAAATCCTCTTTGATTAAATGATCTTTAATTTCTTTCAAGTTTACAAGTACTTTATACATAATATAGCTAACTTTGAGGTGTGGGGAACGTTTTACTTCTGTCATTTGAATAGGTTCATTATGAATTTAAAATTATCTTGTTACTTTATTAAAATTAACTAGCTGCGGGGGGAAAAATATTCATATTTGACTTAATGTAAATAACTACCGTAAGCTATTATATCTTATTCATTTTTTACTTTACAACATTTTTATAAAATTAATAATAACAAAAGTATTAAAAGTAATTACTTGGATTCTTATTTGCCGATGATTTGTTTGATCTTCACTCAAAAAAAAAAAAAAAAAAAAAAAAGTTAATTTATAATATTTTTTTTTTTTTACTATGTGACGTAAATGATAGTGGATGATAATGTAATCTACTGTAATTTTAATAAGTTCTAATTTCTTTTTCTTTTATATTAATGTTCGTACTTTTGATGCTATACTACTTTAATTACTTGAAAAGTGTTTAGTTTTCTGTAATATTTTTTCGTAGCATATTTCTTTTACATAGTAAAAGTAAAAAACAAAAATAATATTGTTTTAACAATGTTAAAATTCAAGGCATAGCAAAAAAACTCAAATCTCTGGTATTGGTAATATTAGTGTATATTGTAAATATTTGTTTCGTATAATTTACTAACTCTTCATAGATTTGTTCATATTTTGTTTTAGGAAATAAAGAATTATTTTCTAGAGTTTTTCAAATCGTGAATAATTTAATTCTCTGTGGTATTATTTCATGTGATAGTTTTTGTTCAAAATTCGCGAATATATATTGCTAAATTCTAAAATTTTTATTGTTATAGTTATCTTTATATCTGTATATTTAAATTCTCGAAAACAAATTTTTCTCGCCTCTCAATTTAATTTCTGAAGTAATGAGAGTTAAATTCGGTAAGTTTGATTCTCTTCTCATGTAAATAAATTTATATTAAACATTGAAGTAAATAAATATCAGCAGTGGGCCTCATAAATTCACCAGATAAATAAAATAAGTAATGTACAAGTCATGATAAATCATGGATAATAATAAATAATTATATGTCATAGATTTAAGTAAAGTTATCAGTATCGTTAATTGATTTCTGATATTTTACAGACATTTCACTTCATGTTTGAATTTAATAATATTTATTTTTGGGGTTTCTATTTCATTTTTTTTTTTTTTTTTTTTTTTTCTCCTATAAAACATTTTTATTTTTCACAATTGCATTGATATCAGTGCGCAATTTGTAGATTTGATGTACTAGTTAATTTTGATTTTTTTTTTTATTATTATTATTTAATTTACTAGTTAATTTTTTTATTTACTAGTTAATTTTGGCTTTATTTTTTAATCTATCTTTGTTTATTTATTGATTGTAGCTTTGTATCTCGTTAGAAATATTGTTCGTACAAGCAGGTACTAATGAAAAACTTAGAAATATTTTACTACATTGATTTAGCATTATATATCAATATAATATAATAAATTATTTATTGATATGGGTTTACTAACTCGCCTACTAATTAGTTAAGGGTTATTTCATATATATATCATTTAAATTGCATAATTTTCTGTCTTTCTTTAAAATAAATTTCCCAGAATTATTTATTTATTTTCAATATATTATGCGATAGCAATATGGAACAACTACTAATTTGTATATTGACAGTGTGATAATAATAATAATGCAAAAATGAATTAATTATTTATTATCCATTCAGCTGTTCGGTTGAATATAATATAGACCTTTCTGACCTTTTTTACCCCACAACAATTTCTAAATATGACTTTTTTTTTTTAACTTCAAAGATGCTTCTCAAAGTCTAGGTGTTAACTTTCTCGCCTTCTTTTAACTATACTTCATTTTGTAATGAATATTCTATATTACATTGAAACGGAATTATGTTCTCTTATAAATGTAAAATTGCTGTCTGTAATTCCTTTATTTATATATTTATTTTTTTAATTACACATTTGAAAAATCGCTGACAGCGGAAAATTTTCTCCTACTTCTATTTAATTGAAAATTTGAAAAAGATTCTGTAGTTTTTAAACAACAAAAGGAATATTTTTTGTTTCACTGTAGAAACCAGTCTTTTTCCCCAAGGAAAAAAAAAAAAAAATGTTTTCATCTCATAAGAAAGAAAATAATATGTTATTATTTACTTGCATTTATTTTAAATTCCAAAAAATCTGTAGTCTTTTACTTAAACTGCTTATAGAGACTTAAAACGTCCATTTGAGGCTGTGAGAATCCATCTTCTGGTTTTCTTAATAATTATATTGTGTATTTTCCCTTTCCCCCCTTTTGAGGAGAAGGCAGTCGTCGATTGGAAACCATTTGCTGATGTAACACCTGGATTGAGAGTCTGCTTTCTGAGAGTTATTACAACGTAGATTAGTATAGTTTCGGTCGATCAGTCAAGTAAAACAAATGTTTAAGTTTTCTCTTATTCCTCAAATGTCCTTAACGGATAACGTGAATTATCTTTTTCGCGTTTTGTTTTGTTATTTTCACCTTTTGTTAAACCTGAGATAGAAATTTCGTCTTAATTTTGCATCATGCTGTTTATTCGATTATTTTTTCCACAGTGTTTGCTCCCAGTTCATTTACAGTTAAGTTTTAAGGGTAATTATTGCAGTTAAGGTGAGATAGAATCCTGTTTGTACTTCCCTCATACACTTTAAATAAATAAGTAAAACAATTATGATTTAGAGCAAAACAAAATTACATTTTCGGCAAACTTTGTTTTGTGCATCAGTGGTTGAGAGGGAGTTGATCTGAAAGTTATATACACAGTCGATTAATCAATTTAGTATTTAGTTAGACAATTTTCAGTGAATCCATACGGTTTTTATATGCACATATGCATACAATTTACAATGCAAGCAAAATCCATATGAATTAAGAGAAACTTATATATGACACCTACAGTGGCGGATTTAAGGGGGGGGCTAGGGGGCTGAAGCCCCCCCCCCCCGAAAGTACTGACATTCCCAATTGAATAGTACATTTGCAAACTTTTCATTGCTCTGGAATTACATCTTGAAAAATCTTAGCCCCCCCCCCCAAAAGTTAAGTTCTGGATCCGCCACTGGACACCTACGTACTTACATTACATCTACCTCTTTTACAAACTCACAGTATTACTATACGCAACAACGCTTTGTCGTTGCACTTTATCGCCAATAACGTACCCAAAAATGTAAATAAATAGATAAATAAAATATGCAAGTGATAAATTTTTCAGGACCCCTTGATCGTGAAATTGGAAATAATTATTATTCTATCGTCATCCCCTTCTTATATATATTTTGTCAGGAAAATAAAATTTCTATTTAATATTTACCTTTAAATATTAAAGTATATTATTTAATTTGTAAAGTGTAGCTGTATGTCAAAAGTCTGTTCTTCCATTCATCTTATTACTTCCATTAACCTACTACCGTAGGTAATGGAAGTATTGTATTTGGTCCAAAAATTCGATATCGAGATTTCACCTGATTTACACGTTTAAAGGTTCCCTGAGTCCAAAAAAGTGGTTTTTGGCAATTGGTCAGTGTGTATGTGTGTATGTATGTGTGGAATCTTCTGGCTATCATATCTCCGAAACTAATAAATATAGAACTACAAAACTTCAGAGTTAAGATAGGTCTGGTGTACAGATGAATTTTCCAAATTTTGGTGAACATTGAAAAACCGGAAGTGGGACATCGGAGACTGGAAGTTGGACCGTATGTCTGTATCTCAAAAATGGCTCTAACGATTTTCTTCAAATTTGCAATATAAACACTCTATTCGATGTTCTTTCGAATGGTATAGTTGGTTAGTTCAGGAAAATTGATAGGCGTCCTGTATAAATATCTCAATTTCAGGTCTCGCAAGCGCGTTCCTTTAGAAACGGTTGTACGGATTTTTTTCAAACTCGCTCTATTAACTCACTTTTAAATATCCTTTTGTATGCAATTATTGTTTTTCGGTCAATAATTGATTTTTTGTAAAAGTTGGTATCTCAAAAACGGCTCTAACGATTTTCTTGAAAATTGTTATATAAATCCATTTCTTTCTCGTGTATTACGTTGTTATTAGAGGAAAATTAACAGTCTTCCTTCTTAGGTAGGTCATCTTCAAATCTCGTAAATTTGTGTTTCAAAAAATAACTCTACCATTTTTTTTCTCTTATTTTTTTACCTCGCTATATGTAAGCTTCGTTTTACATGGCTTTATAAGTTTCTCTTACCGGAAAAATTTTTAGGTAACTTTTATGTTTTATCTCTCAAAAATGCATATAATACGTGTAATAGTGGGCAATAGAAGTCGTGTGGTTGTTTCACACCAGATTTTTTTTTTTTTTTTTTTTTTTTTACTTTTCTCTTCTTGTAGAGTACATTCCACCTGTAGACCTAGGACCCAAGCGTAGTCATTTGGCCTTAAACCCCAACCAACCAGTAGAGTATAATTGAAAATTAACAAATTACATATATTTGTTTTTACTTTGCTTTATTTGAACAATCGCAATGCACTTAAAGGGCTGAGCGACTGTTTTTTAAATAACACAAAAAATTATCTTTTTAAAAAAAGAAGAAAACATTTATGTGATAATGGATTTTTAGTATTTCTTGACCATTTCTGGTAAAGAAGGTATCGTTTTGAAGGTGAATTTTTTAAACTGGGGTTTTGCTGTATTTAAATTTTGATATCCTCTAAATCTGAAAATTAGATTTTTAATGACTAGTCTGTATATTTATCACTCTGTGTGTATCTGTTATCAGCATAACTCCAAAGCAGATATTAGACGGAATTTTAAATTCGATAGGTTAAATATATATATCATATGGAAATATTGTTTGAAGCTTTTTACTGAAACCGGACAAATGATTGCATATAACATATAAAGGAATTCATGCACATTACGTCTATGGGTGAAATTTCTCTTTAATACATTTCAACATCAACATCTTTAGACTGCATTAAACATAAGTACATTAACATACATTTTTTGTAGGCACAAAAGATACAGAATATGACATAACAAGCATTCACCATTCGTTTACAGTGCCATACAAAAAAATTCAAATATATTAGGGACTATATTTGGAAATGGGTTGAAATGCATTTCAATTGCGTTATGTGTTTTCTTACTGTGCTTAATTTAAGTGCACTTTGTAATGCGTATAAAATTTATACGTGATATACACGGCTACCCAGGAATAATCATTTCCATCCTTTTCTATTAGATGTAATTGATGGATATGCGTTATTAAATTATATTACGTCTAAGAGAAATATTAATACAAAAACTTCCACCTACACAGTAAGGTTTAAATGGGAGAATTGAGCTATTGATAAAATTTCTTACAATCCACGCTATATTAAAGTAGTAGGAAATGCTACATCAAATTACGTTTTTCCTGCTGAGATTGTTATATGATATTTAAAACCCTTTAGCCGTGTGGAGTTTTTTAGCATATCTGTTTAATAACCCATAAAATCAATACTAAGTGAAGTAGGACTAAAAGATATTAGTTTTTGGAATCTATGGGTATTCAGTAATCGTATATCCTAGGAGAAAATATGTTTTTTGAAAATTTGTCACATTAGCTTCTTATTTCAACTATTAAGTGACGGAAAAAGCCGTTTGTAACAGTTAAGGGGTTAAAAATACCGCCTTTCTCTCTCAAAAATAAGTAAATAAATAAAACAAGTAAAACTTGAATTTTTTTTTTTTTTTTTTTTTTCGTATTTGGTTGTAAAAAAAGTTTGTTTTATTGATGTCTTGTAACAGATTAATTAATTTTATGTAACAAAAATTCTGCGAATTGGGGGGGGGGGGGGGGGGTGTATACTTCAATTCAAATTTTTACGAAAGTATTTAGAATTATTTTTCGGTGGAATGTTGATTTTTAGATTAGATAATTGACAATACTGTATATACTAGTTTGTATTTTATTTAAATTATTTTTTTATTTTTTTATTTTTTTTTTATGTGCGGGATATTTTCTTTAAATATATTTTTAAAAACAATAACTTTTTTTAAATTTTCCAGTTCTTTAAACCTATCTTCTGGGAAGCGGAAAATTGAGCTAACGCTCGCAGATTTTTCCCAAATCGAATTGATTATACTAGTTCTCGTTGTGGTGTCAGCTTCTTCGAATAGATTTCATTCACTTTCTTATCTTTCAGTTTAAAGTTATTTTATATCTATCATGTGTATTTTGGTTCAGTTTTTTTCTTCTTTTAATTAAGACTTTCTACGAACGTAACACAATTGAAATTGTAGAAAAAAATTGTTGAGTTGATTAAATTTTATAGAGAGAGCTTTAACTTTTTTTTTTTTTTTAATTAATTTTTATATTTATTTATTCTATTGCTGAAGAAATTTTACTTGAAAGGCCAAGCCTTTTATTATTTTCATTCAGGGTTTAAACTACCATTAGTTTTTTTAGCATTTTGCTAAAAGGTATCATATTTTGCTAAAACATGTTGGTCAGAATTTCGCTAAAAAGCTAAAACTGGATAACTGTATAAAATATCTCTATATAATAACTCGGATTTTTTTATTTATTTATTTTTATTTATTTATTTATTTATTTATTTTTTTAATATTTGCAGGCAAAAACTACGAAAGGACAGAAATTTTTGGGAATCATTATTTATATAGTAATTTGGATTTATTTTTAATTTTTAAAGATTGAATTTAAATTCAAAAATATTTAAAAGTATATCAGAATTCAGAATTTGCTTCATAGAAACATTCTTAGCAATAGTATTTCACGATTATCTACCACTACACTTTATTTAATTTTTAAATTGCTTTTTCATTTTACACGTATGATATGAGTACCTCTTTTTCTATTGTTAAAATCAAAACGTAGTTTCCCTGATTCATATTTTTAAAGTCACAAATATGGATGCTTGGTTAAAATCATCAATGAACAAAAGGAATAAAAAACAAAACTGAGAATAACAAAGCTAACAAGGAACATCGTGTCCGGCTGCGATTTTAATGAAACTTTAATTTCTGATAGAGGGCATGTACCAAATATTTTTGATCATAGAAATTTTTGCTATCGTCCATGTTTTCTATATTTATTGAATTTTTAAAATGTTAAAAACCACATCAGCCACATATCAACAGTAAGCTCCGCCTTTGGGTGTGGCTTAAAAATACTAAATGATTTTGCGCTTTCATGTTTAAGTTACAAATGAAAATTTACAGTACTGAAAATTATTTCAACTGAATTATTCATTTGAGTATTCACTTGCTGTATAAATACAAATTTTTCGCCTATTTTTGAGTAAAATTTGATAGCATATCAAATATGAAAGAAACACCTCTCTTTCATTGAAATCCGAGCCGGACACTTGGGTAATGTTCCTTGTAAGTAAAAGAAATCAATGGTATCCAAAGAATTAATTAACTTTCGAAAAAGCTAAAATAGTGCTTGCCTATTTTCGCTAAAATGCTAAAGTAATTTTTTGCCAGGTTAAACCCTGTTTCATTTATTTATTACTATTACTTTTTGCTTTAAAAAGAATCGGGGCGCTTGTTTTTTTATTATTTAAGTGTCTTAATGGCTATACAAATACAGAGTTTATTCATATATTTAATTTTTCTTCCTTAATCGAAGTCTTGATATGGACATTTTGTGTCGTGTCATATCTCATTATGCTAATCTGTAACATATATACTATATATATTGTGTATATATAAATAAATAAAAAGAAGCGTATACTATAATCCTCTGCATATGTATTTGTTTCTTATATCAAATATGTAGGTTCACTCGTATTTCATTAAATTCATTATTTTTTAACGTAACTTTATCTCTTTTTTCCCCATCTCTCTTTCTCTATTTCTGATATTCATTTCATTTATTTTTATTTTTTTAATAATAGCAAAATTAATTATATGTGTGTATTATATAGTGACTAAACTAAAATGTTTGAGGTAATATATTGTAGGTGCTCCTGTGATTGATATGCTCCAGTAATTGACATCTTTCCCCAAAATAATTAATAAATAAGTAAATTATAAAAGCAAAAATGATTTACATATAAGAATTTTAACATTAAATGTCAAACACTGAATCATAGGGTGCCAATAACTGGTAAAATGAAAAACTGGCAGTGTCAATTACTGGAACATTGAGTGGATGTCAAATAAAAATTCATGAAAAAAAAAGATTATCAAATTCAAATGTATTTTAACATATATATTTCATTTTAACATATATCTGTTTCTAAAGGTCATTCATGCCATATATTTAAACTTAAGATTTCCAAAAATAGTTTCTGATGTCTAAAACTTAAAAAAAAACATTACAAATTGCTCTAAAAGTGTCAATCACTGGAGCACTTACCCTATATGATTTTTGCAATTGTAAAGTAAGTAATAATTATAGTTTTATTATTGGTGATTGTAGTTTTTAAAAATATGTGTTTCTTTTGTTTTTCCTTTTCCTTATTGAGTTTGAAATTATTTACGCGTCCTTTTGAATGTTATCGGACTTAGCATACCGTAAATTTTTAGCAAATTGCATACAATATGACAGAAATAACACCTAATTTGCATGCAACATTCAATCTGATTCTTTGAGAAAGTATTGATGTTATATGCTTTCATTGAAAGGATGCTTAATTTTTTTCAGAAATTTTTATTCATGCTCTTTCTAGTTTTTCATGTGATACCTGGTTTCACCTAGTGCAGTGTTTGAAAAGATTTTGAATATATATATATATGTGTGTATGTATATATATTGCCTTTTAAAAGCTATTCTTATAAATGAAAAATAGAATGTTAATTGGGGAAAGAAAAAAGTTTCTTCTATATACGAAAGCATTTTCTATTTCAACTTAAAAAGAAAAAAATTGTTACGTTAACTTAGTTCAAAAATAGAAAATGAATGTACGGTTAGTTATTGAAATTAAAAACTTTGGACTCCATTTTGGTCCTTTTGTTCATTCGAAGTGAAGATTTCTTTAATATTAGTAAAAAGTAAAAGTTTGATGGGGGATAACCTAAATTATGCTTGAAAAATATTAATTTCAGAAATTTGCTGTATATAATGTTTATTATTGTTGTTGATGGAGTTTTGAAATTATCGTTACAATTGTTTGTTTTTTTATTAATTAGTAGTTTGTAAGAATATATTTCCAATCTTGTACTTAGGATTTAAGTTCAATTTACTCTGGCAGCAGATATTTCGCACCTTTATTTATTTCCTGCTTCAAAATAAAGTCTTGCATTTCAAGGTTATTTTTCACAAAGTAAATTGAAAATTACGAGATAGAAAGGTTTGTTGTCTCTCTGAAATGTGTTTTTCGGATAAAGATGATAAAAATCTGAGCATGACGCTGACGTAATATTTGACAAGGTTGGATTTGGTTACTTAATTTAGTACCTTGCTGAGGTCAAGGTTATGTCTAGTGTTGTTGTTGTTGCTTATATCTAAAACTAAGTTAAAAATATGTCCCCCCTTTTTTTTTCCCACAGCATTTTATATTGCAAAAATTATAGAATATTCTTCTAAAAAGGTAACTAGTTAAAAAAAAAAAAGAATTTTGTATATTTTTCAGTATTTTTATAATTATTTCAAATTAATTCTTTAAGAGAGTGGTAAGAAAATCCAATACTGTCTTCTAAAATTGTGGTGTGTACATACCACTAAAGCATAAAATAAAAATAAATGAAATCATAATGGAAAGAAAATAAAAAATAAAATGCCTAATAATTTGTAAATTTTTCATATTTCTCTTTTCATTTTAGTTAAAAAGAAGAAGAAGAAAAAAAAAAAAAACTTGCATTTTACCTAAGTTTTACATCCTGTTGCAAAATTATTAGACACCAACGTATTTTGTTGTTTAGATAATAAAAAATATTTTCAATGAAAATTAAAACATTCTATATGTCAGTGCATCAAGTTTTTTGTCAAATTAAGATGAATGGAATTAATTTAGAAAAAATTCAATAAAACAAAAGGAGTGTCAAAAATAACTGTTACAAAATTATGAGGCCACATGTAAAAAATACAGTTTTCGCAAATTTAGTTAGATGTTCCCCCACCATTTCTCTGAGTAACTTGAAACACACGATTTGGCATCGAGTTAATAATTTTTTAAAGAAAGGACTCTTGAATATTGTCTTATTTCTCCATAATGGCCACTGTTCGTAATTGCCCAAATTCATTTTCCCCTCAACTCTTTGGTGTTTGCATTTTGTTTTTATATGAGATAGCGCCCCACAACATAGCGAAACCGCCCCATCTGACTATGGTAGAACTCGATCGGAATTCGTTTGATGTCATGCCCTGGATTTCTACATGGAAAAAATGTATTATTTTAGGACGAGAAAAAAATTAATTTAGGGGGCAATTGCTAACCACTGGCATAATTTAAAATAAATTCCTCGCGAGTTCTACAGTAGTCAGATGGAACGCGGTTCTGTTATGGTGTGGCATAAGCAGGAATCATAATCACTATCTCATAAGCAGGAAAATGCGACCTCCAAAGAGTTGAGAGAAAAATTAACTCGAACAGTTACCAACGTATGCTATTTCGAAGTCTGATACCCTTGAGAACACTTTTAAGAGGTTCAAAATGAAATTTTCACAAGATAACAGCTCCTCCTCCCAGATAAAACTTCCCAGTCATACATTAAAATCAACAAAAGAGTGAGAGAAAAGATTAATACTATAATTTCTTAGTCGAAGCCCTGACTTAAACGCTATAGAAAACTTATGAAGTTATTTGTCTTACCAAGTATATAAAAATAATAAACAGTATCATTCAACATATAAATTAGAAGTGGCCATTATAGAGGAACGAGACAATATTCCCGAAACTTTGGTTGAAAAATTAATTAACTCGATGACAAATTGTGTGCTTCAAGTTATTCATAGAAATGGTGGGGCAACATCTTACTAAATTTGCGAAAACTGTATTTTTGTAAAGTGGTCTTATAATTTTATAGTCAGTTATTTTTTACACTTTTTTTTGTTTTGTTGATGTTTTATTTTTTCTAGATTAATTCCATTTATGTTAGTTGCTTCAGTTTACTAAAAACTTGATGTACTGTCATAGAATGTTTTTGGTTTTTATTGAAATATTTCTTTTATTACCTAAATAGGTTGTGGTCTTTTATTACGGATTGTATGTTTAGTATGTGATTCACGTTTTAAACATAACTTATGTTATTCCGTTGTGTTGTATTGTTATATTTTTCAGTATTATAAAAATATTGCAATAATCAGGTTTTTTTTTTTTTTAAGTAACTGAAGTCAGTGAAAGAAAAATATTCATTAATAGTAGAATAATTTACAATCATATCAATGATTTATTTATATGTGATAAAGCAAACAAAGTACATAAAAAAATTAGATGTGTTCAAAATATCGATAATTGTATCTGAAACGAAAAACTGGATATTTTTGTAAAACAAATATAGATGTTCGAATTCGACTTATCAAAAGGGGGCAGTTTTCTTTTGATTATTTTCATCAAGTAGCGTCATTTCACATCAATAACGAATGACAAGATATTTAAGAATGTTAAGTTGTGTGATGTTGCTTGTATATCATAATGTTCATAACCTCATTTATTTAATCGGTGAATGAGCTTGCAAAGTTGATTAAATAGCATACTATGTTTGTATGAAATATAATCCCTCTTTTCTATTTAATACGTCCATACCAAAATTAGTCGATTTATGAAAAATAATTAATTTTTCTAGTACTTGAGTCTGTTGCCAATTATAATTGGCAACAATTATAAACAATAATAATTATTATTGCTTATTATTTTGGTAATATTTAGTTTACTTACATTGATTATTATTTTAGTAATTATTATTGGAATGATTTATTTTGTTTTTACGGCTAACTTTGCTCCCTAAGACTAAATAAACCAGGATCTACTGCCTAAAGTAGATCGAATAGTGCTTGAACTGAGACTCGAACCAGGCACCGCATAACTGAAGGCCTGGGCGCTAACCATTCATCCATCAGGCGGTCATGGTTTAAATGAATAGAGTTATTTTTATGGCAAATATTAATTGGATAATCATGCTCACTTTGAACAACTGTAATGTCAGCATTGTTAATAATTCTGATATATACTTGCTGCTGTATTGGATTGTAGAAGAATTAATACCTAAGCTAGAATTTTGGGAAATGCATTTGGCACAAATATGCTTCATTTTGTAACTGAAGTGGGGGGGGGGGGGGATACGCCTTAAAAATCTGAACCTGATTTACAGTCAAAAAATCGTTTAAAGCGACCATGCGGGTTGGTTTGATTTGGATAAATTTGAATTAATGTACTCAGTGCAAGAGCATGACTAGCCCTTTCATAGAAAGATGCAAGAAAAATGGTCGGTTGTGTATTTTAATTTTCCTTTAATTTTTCTGATATTTCAACTAACTTTTTTGATCATCATGGTGATTCTGAAAATTTTTGATAAAATACGCATACTTTCATTTCTTTCATACTTCGCTTCTTAATTACTTTTGTAATATTACGAGTTTCGAATTCCTCTTTATGTACTAGCAAATTGAGAATTTTTTTTTTTTTTTTTCCTGCATTCAGCTGTGTTCAACTACCAAGGATATTAAGGATTTAATATGTAAAGTTATTATGCAACCTTGCATTCCTCTTCGATGTGCTTCGGCAGAGAAGTATTAAGATTTTTTTTTTTTTTCTTTTGTGTATTTATTCTTCGTATTTGTATTTCTAATATTGCAAGTTGTTTGGGGTAAAAGAATAGGGTATTTTTATTCTTAATGTCCATTTAAGCTTTATAAAATTTATTTTTACTAAATATGTATATTTATCGGTAAATATAGGCGATATTTTGATTGTTATACTTTGTGAAATCATCTTCTATTATTACTCTACGAAATACATGTTTTTTTTTTTTTTTTTTTTTTTTTTTTTAAATCTAAGTTCAAATTTCAGGCTATGTATCAATTTCAAAATAAATTCGATATTTAAAAGTAAATAATAAAATAATAAATATTTTGAAACAGCACTTTTAAAGACTATTATTAGATTTTAATGTTCAGACATTTAAAAACTTCTCAGAAGAGAGGTGTATTTTTTTCATTTATTTTAACTGTGCTTTAATTTCATCGCAGCATAATACGTACTTCTCACTCTTCTGAGTCCATTTGGTAGTCAATGGTTAGCCCTGGCTCGAATCCCGGTTCATTCATGGATGTTCATTGTAGTTTGAAATCTACTTTAAACCGTAAGCCCCAATCTAACGAGCCTTAAAGGGACTTGGCACCTTCTCTGAAGTAGGTTACATATTAAAGCTTATATTTCCATTTAATATTAATTTAATTGAACTGTATTAGATTTATTCAATAAAATGTATATTCAGGCAACAATTCTTATGGTTTTTGCTACATTTTATTTTATTTATTTTTTTTTTTTTTTACTGATTTGAAGTCTTTAAATTAGGTTTTATCAGTTTGCTTTTTTTTTTTTTTTTTTTCATGAATTCATGATCTTCAAAATGCTTAAACTTCTACAGATACATAATATGTATAGTCGAACTTCATTAACGTGAATCTCAAGGGGGATGAAAAATTTGTTCATGTTATCAGTAGTTCATGCCATCAATAACTAATCTTCATATAACTAAACTAATCTTCATTTTGCCGGGGATTGTGGAAACAGTTCATGTTAAAATTAATTCACGATAACAGTGTTCACGTTAACGAGATTCGACTGTATATATATATATATATATATATATATATATATATATATGTATATTAATGTTTAATGGAACATACTTGAAAGAATTGAGAATGAGTTTTGAAATTTATTTAGTAGTCTTCGAGGAAAAAATTAAAAAGTGCACGTCCGGGTAAAAATTTAGGGGGGGGGGGGATGCTTTTTGTTATATTTTATTTTTAATATTTTTTCTTTTAATGGTATTTCAAAATCCATTCCTAATGTTTTTTATTAAACGTTAAAAAAAAAAATAAAAAAAGTATTAAATATCTGTAGAAATGTAAGCATTTTGAAGATCATGAATTCATGAAAAAATGCAAACTAAGAAAACTCATTTTAAAGATTTCAAATCGGTAAAAAATATATCAAAAAACCATAAGAATTGTTGCCTGAACATATATTTTACTGAAGAAACCCAATATAGCTCAATTTATAAATATTAAATGAAAATATAGGCATTATATGAAACTTACTTCAGTGGTGGCGTCAAAGGTGCCAAGTCCCCTTATTGTGCAAATAAAATTGAGCGTAGAGTAACTGACACACGAAACTCAAACCTACAATTTTCCACTCTGAAATATTATTAAAATGGAACATTATTCTTCTTGCTCTGAAATAAATATCCTCATTATCGAAATGAAATAGCATCTTTTTTTTTTTTTTTTTTTTTTTTTTTTTTTTAATTATTATTTATGGATTTAATAATTTATAATTTATTTTACAATTCTTTCTAATTGATATTTCTTGCAAATGGACAGTTAGTTCTGAAAGAGAAAAGATGAGATTTTTCTCACATTTATTCACATAGCAATTTTCTTATACTAATTTACTCACATATTCAATCTATACGTATACCGCAAGCCTAATTTAATTTATTAAATATATATATATTATTAAGGCCTAGAGTACAATTTCTCCTTTTGACTCCTAATTTTGTTTGTATATATATCTGAATATCCAAAATCATTACATAGAAATTTTTATTTTGGATATTCTGTTCTTTCCATGTAGTATGATGAATGTTGGTTTTCATAATGCATCGAATTTTCCTTGCTATTCGTGGATTTTACCTGAAAGTTAAATGAACTATACGGAGTGCAGTCACACCGAAATTAATTAATCCTTTCGTAAAATCAATAGTGTATTGGACTGTAAAAGTACTGAATACACAGAATGTGAACTAAATTGGTTCACTCTAAATGAATTGAGGGGGAAAAAAAAAATCGATGACCGAATTTGAACTCAAAAGCTTAACGAAGCTTATTAATTCCTTCTGAATGTCTTACGTCAGTACAGTTCAAATCAAAGAGCACTCTTTGTACGGACTCCAACAAAACGATAATAAACAAATTTTCAAATTTGCATTGACAAAATGAAATAATAAAATGTAAGTAAATTCTTAAATTAATTATTAAGAGATTTGTAAGTGCAGATCACTTTTTTTTTAGAAATAGGTACTATGTCGCTACTCAATTGGATACTGATTCAAGTAATAAATGCTTGTAAAAAATAAAATAAAATAATAAAAACTTATTGTCTGAAAATTGTTTTTAAGTAATTATTATTTTTAGTTTTAAAT